>PNEQ01030486.1:0-16294 GCA_003012365.1 Medauroidea extradentata | reverse complement strand
ATGTAGACAAAGGAGTATAAGCCACCATAGCTAAACAGTTCCCTGCGTCACTCTCTGGAAGCATAAAAAAAACGTCCTCACAGCACAAAACGTTTTTCGTCTCCTGTAGTTGGCTCAATATACTTCTACCGAACGTTACTATTAGTAGACATAATATGAATATCCAGATTTCCACATTTCTGGAGCGAGCCAAAAAAAATCTTCATACTCCAACCAATGTCAAGAACGTTCCTAATTTCCATAAAAAAATTAATCCTTCCATCAATCTACACGACTCTCCTTTGTCACTCCTGCTAGGCACACCTGCCGTAACCCTCCTAACAGACAACCTCACTGAAAATCGATACTATCTCTGGTCACGTCCATATGATCTATGTACAAAATTAATTATCACAAAATTCAAGGCGGGTCATGGAAGCTCTGATGCAAAGTGCAAAGAACAAACACTCATTTAATACATAGATTATACTAAATAAACAAAAATAATTTATAACATGAATACTTTAAGCCAAAGACATCACCGCTGTATGCCTTGGAAGCAAGCATACCAACAAACACAATGAAAATTTACTAAAGCCTTGAACATAGCAAACGCTATGTTACACTGATAACTACATACTAGAGTACGCAGAAAGAGGGAGAAATCGACGCGCAATATGTCTCGCACACGCTTAAGCGTATACGAATAATGATCGCACACTCATACCATTGAGTAAAAATTAGACTACTCAATGCTCATACTCACGGCGACAACGTAGGTGTGTCTGGGTGTCTGGTTCCTACAATTTGTCTGGCTGCTCACAAAGAGTATTGATATAGTTCTTTCAGTACCATATATAATAATCAAGACGCAGACTATAAGTAAACTCACGTTCTTTTTTCGCGGACTTTAGAATGTCTGGCGGAAATTACCGCTGAAGGAACATTGATTATTGATTTTTAATGATATTGTGTAAAATATACATAACATAAGCACTCAGACTTTATGACAAGTGAGGAATGTTTTTATGTATATTTAGCACCTGGTACCTGTTAAGTGGCCGGCGGCCCAAGCTAGCAGGCATGTCTACCTTCAAAGTACACATGATTTTACTCAGAAAACACGTAACGTATGGTCGCCCTGGGTTCTTCGACTGTAGAATCTATTTCTATTCCTCGTGGTGTTGGATTTGGACCGACACACGCCACGAAACAATTTAAACTAAACAATATTTAATTTTGTTCGGATTTCCCAAATGTGATAAATTTTAGTCGAACCGAAAATAAATAGATTTATGTGTAAACTTTTGTACGGGCGGAAATATAGGGCGAGGAACTGTTCATACACATATTGTTTCATTTACATATTTTCAGTTGTGGTAAAGCGGACATAATAATTTTTATCGAATCTTTTGAAACATTAGTACAATACTTTCGCGACGTTTTACCAACAGCCACACACAGTGCGTCGGAGTGATTTTGTCGGGTAATTGCGAACACAAGTTTTACATATGGTCATGTTGTTTTGAGCAGCAGTGTTGTGTCAGGAATGTCGCGTCGTGGTCGTTGGGCTACTGTGATTCCAATATTACCCAAACGAGGCGAGTGGGATTTCCGACCCTTTAACAACGAGGTCTAATGAGCCGATGAGGGTGAAGTGATGTAACGGGACAACACTCATCACTACCAGATCCGGGATACGAACCCAGGACCTCTCGCACCTTAGACCGACTCCTAATCGACGCTGTCGGCTTTTACACATTAGGATATCTGTACATGTAACTATGCATAACAGCCACTGTGTTATTTTACAGAAGTGTTAAAACTAGTCGAAAATCACAGACATGTGTCTGACTAAAATACGTAAATGCATAGATGCATAGACTAGAAAATACACTTTAAAAGTATGTGTAAAATACACCGACTCAAAGTAATATTACTTTAGATATTTTGGTTATTACTATACTTTCATAGCATTAACACACTCTTATTACTGTTAAAATACACGTTAATCTGTGCAGTTCCCCAATAAACAAAAACATGCAAATTTACAATAGTAATTGACGTGAAAGTAAAATTGTTGCGGATAAATTCAGTATGAAGTGACATATTTTATAAGCAAACTTAAAAAAAAAAAAAAAAAAAAAAAAAATTTACATGTCGCTCTCACCAATTAATTGAAACCTTTAAACTTCTGTAACGTACTCCAATTATCCATTAATCTAAATAAGTTCGACTCGTTCTAAAGTAGTAATTTTTTGTAAAACGGAGTATTTTTTTATTTATATTTATATTTTGACGTCAGCATATGCATTTGAAATGAAATGTTGCAAAATAAATCATCGGCTATAAAATAAGCATAAAAATGTTATTTTTTATGCTTTGCTTCATTGCGATCACTTTTGTGTATTATTTAGAGACAATTGATTACAAATTAATATTTGACAAGGAAATTTTTAGTCGAAAATTAGAATCCTATAATAAATCTATTAATTTCATTGTATAATACAATTTTACCATCAGTGAAACTAAATAGAAAAATTACATTGATATCAATATTTAATAGCACGTGTTTTGATAACTAAACTCTTAATTAAGTACATTTTATGTAGTTCAAAACTGATAAAGTTTGTATATGATACATAACCTACGATAAATATATGTATATATGTACATATATAAATTATTCTACATTTTAATAAGAATAATTTATACATACGAATTTATTAGGCGGCATAAAATCTAATTTAGTTTTCAGGTGACTTAATTTCAAATAGTTAGCCGCTGAACAGTAACGAAGACGTACCTCGTATAAAATGTGCAATTCAACAAAAAATACTATGATGGAAAATAAAATTATGTTTTGCAAGTGACGGATAGTGTATCATGTCAATGCCGCACTCAACCGATAAGGTCTCCTATGAATCGCTGAGTAAACTCCAATTAAGTGCGAAATGTAGTTTAGAGGTAGCAGTGTCGGGCAGCTAAGGTGAATGTCGTAATATCGAATTTGCTAGGAGTCGTGAAATTTTCAATTCTTACAGACACATAAAAAATACTAGAAAATGGCAATGGTTATCTTAAGGTAATGTTCAGAAAACCAGTACGTATTATGCACATAACACACACAACAATTATGAAGACGAAACCGCTTAAGTATTATCCGTCAGCCACAAAAGTATGGTAACACAAATATGATTTCAGCCTATCTTGGTATTGTTTAAAATAGATGAATGTAAAAATACATATTTCATAACTCGGTTATTTTTATGTATTTTAAATTTCTGATGTTAAATTAAATGGAACTACACTCGGGCGTTGGCTCTCAAAATATAGTAATACTTTATTTTTCTTATGAAGATCACTCCTCAGACTGAAATATCTTACTTACGATGACGGTAAGAAAACTTCAAAGTTTTCCTTGATGTTCAGGTAAGCAGGTATTAAGAGTTAGTTTATTAACTTGCGTTCAAGTTAAAAGTGTGTCATCCATTAAGGGCAGCCTTACCGAATTTCCTGGCAAAGTGCATTGTCATGCTTTCTCTGAAACTCTTTCTTCTCTAAGAAACACCACTCGCCCTCCAAACCTCAGAGGTTTTATTTACAAGTAATTTCACGTCATTTAATGGTAACCATAAATTTAAATTGAATTATTTCGTGCAGTGATATTTCAAGCATAGTTAATATTTTACGAATAAACCGACATTTGTCCACTTGCCTGAAAACATTATAACATTCGTAAAATAAGTGCGCTTTGGTCATTGGATTGCATATTCTTGACATAAAATAGAGTTTTGACAAATTTATTTAGTTGCTTCACGCTACACCGGGAATAATTTTAAAAAAAAATCTCTTAAATCATGCATGATATAACAATTTTTTGACATAAGAATAAATATGTCTTTACAATTTTGACAACGCAAGTGCAGACGACATTCTTAAGCATTTCAGTGACGAGAGGCATATGTGAAAAACTACAAGGAGTAAAATTTTTCCGTGTATTTTAAGTGTTGCTGGGTAGTTCCACGCTACCAGTTCGTTATATCAAACACTGCCTCAGACTTAGCATAGCATGCCATAGCCGAAGTTCTGGGTGTATAGATAAGCAATACCAACACGCAGCATTGAGTCTGTGCTATTATATATAACAGAATTGACTGTTTAGTGGCAAATCTTGAACAGATGAGTTCCTGCAGGACAATAATGTTGCGCGCATTTATTGATAACACGACATCGCAGGATAAAAACACGGGGGCAGAAGTAAAATATGGACTGTCTGTGTTTTGAGTTTAAACCGAAGAAAATATCAAAGCTTTTTACAAAGACGGAACTGTTAAATGCATATGCTAAGGAGTATTACTTTTCGAACGATGCGTGTAATAAAAACAGTTTGAAACATATAACTACAAGCAGTAGTTTCCGCAGTTGTCTTAAAATAAAAATAAGGTACACAAGTATATTAAGGAAGCTACAAAAGGGTACTTCAATAATTTGATTGTAAAATTCAGGGACACAACTTCAGTTTCCCTATACTTCCAATGGTACGTACCGAATAATGTAAGGCATATACACTGAGAGTTAAGTTTACTTTATTCAAACAATTACTACTGGCGCAACTCATAGCATTATTTTCGTTTTGTCCAACCTAATCTATGTAGTTGAAAATTTTGAGTTTTCGTTCTGGTTTCTGTTGCCTTAAAGATAAACATTTGTTTTACACAACCATTTATATATATATATATATATATATATATATATATATATATATATAAATAAATATATATATATATATATATATATATATATGGTGGTTATAGAGGATAGGTACGAATTATTAAAAATATGAAGGTATCGCTGGGTACGAAACCTGGAACTTTGGTGACTGAAGAACTCATGCTCAAATTGAGAGTTAACGTTTGCACACTCTCACTTTCTGAGGCATTTAAAAGTTAAAAGTACCAAATATTTGCAAAGATAGGCTATACATAAATGTATACATATTTTCAATTAATGTCCGTATAATTCCTTAACTGCAGGTATCAATTAATGAACATTATTCGTACCGGAATCGAATATAATTAAATGCGCTTAAAAATATTGTTCAATCTCGAGGTGTAGTAAAAAATTCGGCGTGCAAAAACATATAGCATTGTTGTGGTAAAATTCCAGATTGATCCGAACTATTATCAGAAATAACAACGAACGAATGAGAGGTGAGTAAGGAATGCAAAAGCATTTAGGGTAAAATTTCATTTAAAAAACGCATGTATACATTTGTAGTCAGTTTAGAGTTAACAGCGCAGATATAACTGCCAAAGAAAAACAAATAACTAAGAAATTAAATAAATATATATTTATTTATTATTTTTAGCCAGTTTATCTACAGCACATTGATGTATTTCCAGAAAATTCAACATCTGTCTTTGGCTAGTCCAACATGCAACAAAATATAAATTTCTATGTTTCTAAACGAGTTATTGTAATTGTGTTACACACACACGTGTATGTATATATATATATATACATATATATATATATATATATATATATATATATATATATATATATATATATATATATATATATATATATATATATATATATATATATATATATATATATATATATATATATATATATATATATATATATATATGCACACATATATTATACACTAAACATTTATATGTACCAATACAATATGTTAAAGAAAGACCTTTAAAACTCTCTGTCACGCTACGGGGGTTGCTAAGACGATTAAAATGATATGTGACTCTTGGTGTGCAAACTATGGGAAGTACCTGAAAAACGGCACGTAAGTTGTGGTATGTGAGGTATGAATACAACGTTTGAATGGCAACTGGCACATTTCGTGACATTTTCCCATTTACTCTAGCTACCCGCTTGGCTTGTGTGTGTATTAGCAGTTATAACCACAGTAATACAGGAATTACTTGTCTGGCAGTGGTAGTATTCAGGTGACGCCATGTGTCATACATCATTTTACTAGTATTAGCATACCCTACAGCGTAATGGGGAGTTTTAAACGTCATTCGTTAAGATTACTTATATACATACATATTAATCTGTACATTATTTACTAATATACAGGTTGTTGAAGACTTCCATGTCAGTACTCTGGCGAAACAATCCTGATATGTAGAGGAACAAGAAATGTTATACGTACATAGGTCCGAAAACACTCCGTTTCTGCGCGACAGTTTGGCAATACATGACGTATGGTTGATACCGCGGGCTGGATCAAGTTGTGGGGCGTTATTAAAACAGTACATAACATGTTACTATGCCACACACTAACACACAGACAGTAGGAATGATTGTGACAATTGTTAGGAACTTGTGAAACCATATCGTCGGCACTTATGGCTTTTACGAAAATGTTCAAAATGAGATATATAACGGAGGAACGGTGCGTTTTCGGACCTATGTCCACATACCAGTTTTATTCCTCTACACGCGAGGATTGTTTCACCAGAATGTTGACACGGAATTTTGCATATATGTGTGTGTTTGTGTGTGTGTATGTGTGTGTGGTCTTGCGTCATGGACAGTTGTGTTCTTTCTGTTGCAGGTGAATCATTCTAACTATTGAAGAGCGTGTCGGAAACTATCCTGATCTGCAGAATATGCAAGATTGCGTGCAGCTGTGTTTTGCTGTTTCAGAGAATTTACTTCACTCACTTTTAGGTCGCGGTCGCCCTAGAGGTCTTAAACCTGTTCAGTTAAATATATTCGGCAGCCATGCTTGATCGTGTTTAAGGCTGAACATGTTGCGACGTTACACGACTAAATAGAAAAAAAAACACAAAGAACTTTCTAACCTCGACAAATTTGGAACCTGGAATATACTATATTTAACTATAACATGTACACACAACATTGTTGACTTTTTAATTATCATATCGCACCCAACTGTAATATTCTGATTCTGGTGCTGGGTGTAACGTGGAAATAATTATTTTACACCAAAAGTTAATATTATTTAACGAGTGCAAAATGTCGGACCAAAAATCAGCCACGTTTGTTACACAGATCGTTGTACTCCAAGCAGACAATATGAGGGAGGCATCGAAGATGTGACGTTCGAAACTACGTATAAAACTAGTTTACTTTGTACGATATGTGACTGCGACCTGAACTTGTTCGTTGCTCGTATAACAGCTCCATTAAACACTGAACATGTTTAATTGTAGTAGTTCTGCATCCAGTGTAACTGCGACCTTAGTATATATTGTTCTTCCGGGACTTTTGGGCCACCGATATATATATATATATATATATATATATATATATATATACACACACATAAAACACATTGGTTGAAGATATTTGACTAGCTGAAGTAAGGTTTATGTTTACTTAGATACATTCCAAAACATAATTGAATTACAATTTTTAGAGTGTAAGGCGAAATTATTTAGGCGCGTAGGCCTACATTTTAATACACAACTATAATTTTGCAGTACGTATGTATTAGGGTGAATTTATACCTCGCCGAATTAGGTAAAACGAGTGTTTTCAGAAGTAGCCCATCATTTTAGTATTTACTAAATTCTTTAGTTAAGAATGCCAATGTCTAATATTAACACTTTTATATTACACTTTTGGCTAAACTTCGAATACATGTATGCTTATATGCAAATATATTTATTTCTATGTATTAATATTTGTGCTTAGGTGTTTCCATACAAAAACTGTGTGGATCTAACTTTGGTGTAAACTTGAGAATAATAAACTTGAAATGGTACGATACCACCAAATAAAAACTGACAAGTTTCGAACATTTCATGACTTTTTTTAATGAAAATATTTCATCTCCATAAATACTTTCTGTGCAAATTGTTTTCAGCAAAATCATATTTTGCTCCGCTAGAATCTACAGAATTTGGGATATTCACGTATGTTAAAGGTTGTAGAATTCACTATGGTTTTGTAAAAATTGCTTTTATTGTGAATCATTCTGCTATGACATGACGTCATATGGTTTCGTCGTCGCTGTAGAGTTGGTTTGTGTGGACTGGAATCAACGCCACTGACTGGGGTGTTTGTCAACGTTTCACTTTCTAACATCTTGGCTTCTCTTATTATCCAGAATTCCCTACATTCGATGCGAACTAACATATTACTGATTAATAATTAAGTTTTCTTTTAATAATAATATTAATATTAATAAAAAGCGCCTTTCCCGTGTTTTAGGTAGTTACATCCTCGCCAGTGAGGTTTCTGCGCAACAACCACAGACAGTTACGTTTCAAGCAAAAGCATTCCTAAAATAATTATCCAGAAACAGAGGAGAGAGCTGAACGTTCAACTTTGCGCAGCAGCAATTAACAAAGTTTGAATGGGAGAGGAGTTGAGAAGAGTCTTAGCACCGTGGTTCGTGTCGAGATGTTAGCAGACCATCTTCACTTATTACCCGCTGGGGTAATATTCATCAATTATAGCGTCATAACTCTTCTAAGTGCTGTGCTTCTCGATGCTTCTTGAAGTGGTTAGTCTTAGCAAACGAGGAACGTGGAGCTTAGCCATTAACAATCGCGTAAGGTATTTCATATTGAGGATATTGTTGTTTGCATAATTATGAAAGCATGGTACACAACTAAGTGCTAAAAGCACAAGTTTAAAAGTGTATGTTGTCAAAGCCAATTTGTAAAAATTATAAATCGCAACTTCAATAAAAAAAAAATAAGTTTGGTAGCTAAAAAATATTTTGTAGGTATTTACCATTTTCCCTACCACAAAACTTTTTGCTGTGACCAGTAAACGTAGTCGTAAAGAAATAATTTTGTGGGCACCACAAATTATTTTGCAGACAAGGTCTCCTATAATTTGAGGACCTGAATTCGAAACCAAGCTAACTCAAACATTTATGAAATAGCAATACAAGTAATACATTTCTCGTGTGCATTTATATCAGTCAAAATACAATAGTTTTACTCTGGTTAGTATAATATTTCAGATAGATATAAATGCTCACAGTAAATGAATTATCTTTTTTGCTCATTCTTAAATTTTGGAGTTAGCATGGTTTGGAATTAAGATCCCTAATTTTTCTAACAGTGTATGCAGTAATATTCACCAACTTCCCGAGCAAAAAATAAAATGTATCTCGGGTAACGTACTTCTGAAGAACAATAGCTGACGCCGGAACCTGCTACTTTTAAATGCAACGGAACAGATTATGATTAACAAATGTATTATTCGGGGCAAGTTGCTTATAAAGTTGGCTAATATCATTATCTAGGGTTGATGTTTTGTAGGTTTTTCATATTGATTTTCAAATACGTGTAGATTTAAACTTACGTTTCATACGTTTATTTATCTACCACACTATCTTTATGAACACGAAGTGGAAGGAATATTAACAATTATTTGATTGGCCGGGATACGGTAGGTTGTGTAAAGGTTTTACCGTCAGTCATTTTAAATTCTTGGATTTTTTTGTGACAGTTATTTTATTTCAGAAATATTACATTTTTCTAACGTCAATGTTCTCAGAAGTGACTCAGTGTGTTTGTATCTTGCCTTCCTATACAATGTTACCAAATTTGCTCACAACACCCGGAGAAATTATTAATAAGGTTTTATGGAGTTTCTTATATTTTATAAACGATACTATTAAGTTGTTCGAAATAAAATGAGCTCTAAAAATAAACATTTGAAAAATTACTGACCGTTATTATATATAAATAGTTCAACATGTACAATATTTACTTTACTCCTCGTACGGTTGGTATCAAGTCTTGGAATGTAGTTCGGTGTTTATCAAATTTAAATCAATAATACCAAAATATAATTAAGTTAATTAGTTTCTGTACACTTCAAACACTGTAAAATTAAATAAAATAATTTATTTAGGCAGCACCTACTGACTAACACTAAGTGATGCGTCCGGTTACACGGGCATTACAGTAGTCTGCGCACAGTTTCGAATATGTTTCGCGTTCAGTTTCAAAATTCATCCGGGAAACGGCGTCAGTTAGATTTTCAACAAAGTTAGCTGTGCAACCAAAATTGTGTCCGGTCACACACGTAAAAGTACTAGAAATGACTTTACATGTGTACAACGGGCATTTGACTAAAAATTTTCGGCGTTTTGTAAAATAATATGTTTTACGATTTCCTGACTTTGTATTTCGAATTGCATGTAACTACGAAACTGCTTTATATATACATATATATTTGAATTACATCTTTTTTACTGCGGGAAGATTATTGAAGTGATATCTAAGATGATAATAGAAACTGAACGTAACTTGAATATTGTTTGTGTGTGATGTATTTGTCAAATGCGGTTTTGTGTTTTGTATTCGAATACGTGGAACCAAGTGAACGCTTGTTTGCACGTACTTCGTGACCGAGACAGTGCGTGTCGTATGCTTATTTTTATGAAAATAAAACTAAATGTGCAGTATAATGAAGGGCAATACCGATTTAAATCTACTACATATTAAAAATTCGATATATCTTGCTATAATGTTGCCGGTGTTGCCCGCATAACTGTGTCTACGTTTTGACGAGCGAAGTTTTCATACAAATATTACGTTGGCGAAATTAGTCGATATGTATCTGTGAGCGCCTCTGTTACGACGGGAAAAAATTCAGCCCACAACGACGCCGAGTTTTGCTTGTAACAAAAAAAAAATGTTCAGGTTGATAGTACTCAGACGTAATTTTTTAAGCTAGTAACTTAATAAAACATTTTATATGCAATGAATGTAAGAATGATTTAATTATATTAACTAGGTTGTCGATGTACAGAAGCACATTTTACTGGTATATATTTATAACAAAATATATTATTAATGATCATATGTGATCAATACCATGGTATTTAATGAGAAAATTTAGGAACTGCCAACTTTCTAAGGAGAAGACTATATATTTTAACATTGTACATGTTATAGTATGTTAACCAAAGCTCGCGGCATTGTTATGTCTACATGCTACCGTATGATAAAAACTGGCTGAATATAGAACTTAAGAGGACTATTCACCGGATGTAATATTCAGCGTCTGATGCGCGGAGACAGTGAAGAGATAAGGTTCAACTGCCCACACTCGACGTTAACAACATCGCTTCTATTCGCGGCGCGCCAAACTGGCCTGCAGTGTTTTCCTACCAATCTTTTTTCCCTATGGGACTTAAAGCGGCGACCCTACAATTTTATTTGTGGGATGTTTGTAGTAAAGTCCAACCACGCTTTCAACGTAGTGTTTTACGAATAGGCTAGCCTATAGGTGGTATTTTTCCAGTTACATCTGTCGAAAAAAAAATCCCTTTTTAGCCATTTCAAGAGGCCCCTTAAACATGTTTCTAATATGCATTTTACATTTTTTAAAATCACAGAAGCCTTATTACAACCGTGCGTTCTTTTGTAAATAAACATATTGCTAATAAGTTGGGCAGTTTCGCGTATAAAAGATTAAGCGCGGCGTGCTGCAACAAATGTCATGTGTCATGTTCATAAGACTCTTAAGCAGGAATTTTAAGAGTTTTAACCTTATTCCGATCCGCCTGTAGTTTCTCAACAGCCTACTGAAGTAACAGTTAGAATGATGAACAGCTGTAGCTCACATACAAGACTTTATACATACGTAGGAACACAAATTTGTGATAAAAAGTTCCTTGTGAAATATTCTGCCATTTTCAACTAATTCGGTTGTACATATACACACAGATATCGAGAAAGTTAGGTCACGTAACAAAGAAACAATGTAGTTTACGCATACATAAACTGCATTTATAAATGTGGTAAACAATAAACATGGATGTAACTTGTGTTCACGGTCATTGTATTAAACAACTGTTCTCCTTATCGTAAGTTTCAGTCTGTTTGTGTATAAACAATTGCGTCGAAAAAACTGTGAGACTATTTTCGAAACTATACAGATATTGTTACGTAACGCCTGTGCAATTGTTAGAAATGTGTTATAAATTTTAATTTGTTGCTTTAATTCCAAAGTTAATCAAAGTTTTGTTTTTAGCGATATAAATTTTTGACACCCAAACGTGGTGAAATTCCAAAAAATTATTTGCAATTTTGTTTAAAATTGTTTTCATCATGTTGGCTGATTTTTTTCTTGATAGTAAATGCTATGGTGTTACATATTTATGAAATTAACGAAATTCTGGTTAGTTGACGTTTTAGTCGAATCCTTATAGTTCCTTGTTTTTTAAAAATTAGCTGTTACGGCAAGAACTATTTTAAACAAAACTTCCAACCAGATTTTTGAAATCTGCTCTCGTTTCAACTGAAAAAATTACCTATCGCCTTATACGAATATTGCAAGGTGAATAAACTTGGTATAATTCTTCCGACAATGAATATTTTACTATCTGAAAAGAGTACCAATCATAATCTTGCTGATTTATATCTATATCTATATCTCGTTTTCGTCTTTAGGTAAGCTCTAGTAACTCAGACAATAATAAATGCAGAAACTATAACTCGAGGCAGAGGCAAAATTATCTCCGACAAGTCTTACGTGTCCCGCCAGCGATTCTGTGCGAATCCTAATAACGTATAGATCCTGCAGCGCATGAAGTTCCCTACGGTCTTGTGCCTTCATAACTTTCAATTTTATTATCTTCCCCTAGGACACACGGTCATATGAGAGGTCAGTTTGACCTCACTTGACCTGGCAAACTCTCCAAGGTGTCTACAGTACGGCTCCGCAGAAACGCCGTAAAGATATACGGATCACAGACAGGGCAATCCAGAAGCCATAGTCACGTGATGTGCTGAACCAAACAAGAAATATATAATACTATCACCCATATTCTCTCGCAGGTTTTCTTACTTCCATAACAACGCTACATGTCTCCCGTGGATAAAGTGATGCACTCTGTCTCAATGAGGGTTTGTAGAAGTGAACTCTCCTTTGTCGACGCTTATTACATCGCATATGCTTCACTCTCACACGCTAACCTAATTGTGTTACTATGGAGCGCCTCAAGCTTAGATATCAAGTGAGGATTGTATGAGCATTCGCTCTCTCTTTCCAACCAACAATAACTGCCACAAGCACTGTCCTTGTTTCGGCGCGCGCAGTTGCCAAAAATACAAAAATTTTATACTGTAACTTTTATCACAAAGTTTTCGTGTGTTGTACAGAATCTAAATGCGCATCGGATGGTGTATTTGTTTCATAAGTTGCAACATTCTAAAGGATATAAAAAATTCTCAAACCAAAACTTTGTACTTACACAGTTTCCACGCATCATTAAATAAAACACAACATAACTTAATAACAAACGGCAAAATTATATTCCAATTTTTAAAGTGCGTAAATTCGTATATCTGGACACAAACAAAAATCAGAAAACCAAATATTTTAATCCTTTATTTTATAGCATTTTTTCTACCCGTATCTACGTTTCATTACAGAATGAAACACAAACAGCTTGTCAGTGAGAAACTTGTTATTCTTAAATTTAGATAGAGGATGAAAGCGATGAAGTTGTCCTTAATGAGCTGAATTTACTAAAAAATCTATATTACAATAACTTTAACCGTTCTCTTGTTTATAGTATGAAATATGTTGAGTATTATGTCAACGCGCTCGTCCAGAAAACCAAGAAATTGGCCGGGTTCTCAAAGTTCCGTTATCTGTACCGACTGTGAGGTCCTGTCAGGATAGGATACTAAATTAAATACAGTCTTCCTTTGGTAAGCAGATTTTTTTCTTCCCGTATCTTAAACTAGTTCAGAAGTGCTTCCGTTTCTCGCGGCCACGTGATTTGCTGCGTCAAGTAACAGCTTTCGAAGCAATAATTTCATTAACACATATTTTTGTTGACATTTACTTGTGTGGAAGCTAAAATACCCGGCAAGACACAAAACAGGTGGGCTACGAGCGAAGGAGCAAAATATTGTGTCTCATATATTCCAGTATTTTTTCACGATTGTTCTATTAACGTAATTAAAGTTACTTTCAAGGTAACCAGCTGTTCCAGACAAACAATTAACGCTCTTAGGAAGATATAACAGCAACATGCTACCTTTGAATAACTTGCAAAGTTAAAACCGAAAATGAAAAGCTAACGAAGTTCTTCTAGAGAAATATAAGGCTATGATATATCATTCTTGCTCTTGTGCCATTGTTATAATTTCTTTCGTTTGTTTAAAATGCATTAAATTTAATTTATTTAATACAAATTGTATAAAGTTCACCTAGAGAACAATAAGAGTATTAAATTAGTTCAATTAAATATTAAAGCAAACAATACACCAATTTATGGTACATAATACAAAACAATCTGGTTGTCTACACAAATCGTAACTTACATTGGATAGATCATTATAAGAAATAAATTGGCTTCAAGAAATTGAAAGTCGGTTTTAAAGAATGGGGACATGACATTTATGTATAACTATTTGATTTATGGTTACTTGTATAAAAGAAGTACAATGTTTAACCTGAGATTGAAATGGTCACTGATCTTAGGTTACCTTAAACTGCATTGTGAATTGTATAAAACAATTTTTGCTCTGATCTTCGGCCGAAGTAAACTTAACTGTGAACTACCAATTTTCATTGTTTAAGCAAATGATCTTCGGTCATTAATAATAATTGCAGTAGTTTACAAATACTTTTAAATTAATTATATTTTAATTCACGCTTGGTAAAGAAAAATTGCAATTCATAAGAACTCCAATTTCTTTAAAATGTTTTGTTTGCAAAATATTAATGTTAATATTAAGCCACTGAACAGAAAAGAGACCCCGGATTGGAAAGATCGTCTAACTGCAGGACAGGAAGCAGACAGTGTCATACAAAAGATACGGGAATTACTAGAAAAAAAGGACAGAAACACGTGCAGCAAAATTACTCTTTCCACGAGCAGTTACTGTATCAAATGTCGAAGTCGGGGACATGGCGGTTGTATTTTCCAGCAGAAGCGGAAAGAGACATCATTACGGAATACCACGAGAGATTGGGACATTTCGGCGCAGCAAAGACCTTGGCGGCGATAAGAGAACATTGTGTGTTCAAAGGCATGCGGCGAAAGGTCCGGCAACAGATAAGCAAGTGCGGCATTTGCCAGCGCACTTAACCGAACCCGCGACCAATGAAGGGAGAGCAAGAAAACAGTTGCAGCTGCTATCCGTCGACATGCATGGGCCTCTCGTAGCTTCTAGGGCCGGATAGAAGTACATATTTGTGGTACTAGATGTTTTCACTAAGTATGAAAGATTGTTTCCTTCGAGAAAGGCGACGGCGCGAGCCATTAGGTCAAAAGTTGTGGGTAGATACTGTAAGGAAGTAGGCACGTCCGAAGCAATACTGTCGAACAATGCTACAGTGTTCGTGGGAAAAACGTGGCACAAGGCAATGAAAGAACGTGGAATAAGGGTGAAACAGGTGTCCTTGTACCGACGGGGCCGGCAACCCAGTGGAGAGAGTCATCCGGGAAATAAATCGCCTGTTGCGACTAGCTGGTAAGAATATTGTGTGGGATAGCTGTGAAGTGGAGATTTTTTAATTTTTATGTTTTTGTTATGCTGTTAGAATGAGTTGCTTGGAGTGCCGTGGGGAGACTAGCAATTTTTTTTAATTGTTAGAAGGGTTGCTATAGGACTGTAGTCGCGCGATAACAAAAGCGCCCGCCCCTGCCCACCGAGCGAGGTCCGGGAAACAGTTTTTTTTTTTGCTAACAGAAAGCCTGGAGAGAGTTTTTTTGGTAGAAATGAAGCCCTACCCTTGTTTCAACGCATCCATGCGAGAATGGCAAGCCGATAGGTAGGAAAACAAAAGATGGTGAAGATATCAACAAAGTGGCCGATACTCTTTCTTGTTCCGAAGCAGACAATATCGACAACTGAGGGTTATGTAATGGGCAAAATTTCAAGATCTTTACAAATTATATGTGTTTAGGATATATGTGCAGCATAAAGACTGAACTGAAAGTGTGTTTGATGAGCCTCAAGAGAGGGTCGAGAGGAAGCCAACACTGGACAGGGTAGAAAATATGAGCTCTGCGAGAGGCCACGAAAACAGTGTCGCCGAGGGGGGGTGTCTCAGTTGCCCGTGAAGGAATCTTGCCCGCTGTACTTCCCCTATTCTGGCCGTTTCCCCTACCTACTTTCTAATGTCTACGCACCTCCCACCGGTTACTGCAGTCTCCACCCCTCAGAACCCTTCTGACTCGTTCCTTTTTGTTCTGCCTCTGTTACAGGGTGTACAAAATTACTCAATATTATTCTATCAACAAAACAAATACTTTTTTTTTTTCAATACGTTCTCAGGCATTGCTAAACAGTGAACGGAACATTTTCGTATCCATTCT
>PNEQ01030485.1:9454-52742 GCA_003012365.1 Medauroidea extradentata | reverse complement strand
AGGTTTGGGGCACCAAATACGTTTCCGCGAAACCTTAACTCTCTGAAACTTTGTAATGTCAATAAAGTTAAAGTGAATATTTTGACAATATATAATTGAGGGCACCGTCACCAATGGTTGTGCACATGGTAAACAGATGTTTCTCATTCGATTAACCTCTTACCTTAGATGTCTGTAACTACCATAGAACGTCAAATTGGCAGTTTTATAAATAAAGCCCAGGCGAAGTCGCTGTTAGTGGCAGGGACAAACTTAAGACTGCTTTTCGCATGGACAGCTATAGCTACTTATCTTTCTGCAGAATTAGTTCAACTAGCCGCTTGGACATTCTAACACTTGATGACTGAAGTACCAATCTTGTGTACAAAGAGGTTTTTCAATTAAAGTAAATATTATCAGTTACGAATAATACTCGCGAGCAAAGCCGCGGGGGACTGCTAGTCTATAAATAAAACTGCAGTATTCAGTGTTGTAGCACTGCCAAGACAAGACGTTTTATAGGCACTGTAACCTCTCGACTGGAAAACGCATCCCTTGATTCTCTAATATGTTGAACACATAAACGAATCTGGGAAAGCTATTTCCATCGGAGTCTCATTGGCAGTGTTGCCATACTTAAGACTGCGACAACCTGCTCGAGACAGGTATTGTAAAAAATTAGGGATGAACCGATACCGATACAAATACAGATGCATCGGCCGATACAGCCTAAATCGGTGTCGGTGACAATCGGCTATGATCCAACCAAATCATTCATCAACATAAATTATTTAGTCTGGTATCCAAATGCAGTAAAACTCAAGTTTTTCATGGGACTGGGTGCGAAAAACATCTTATCAGGGAAAACTTGTTGAAAGGGAAGAGGTTTTAAGAAAATTGCAAAGTTGTACAAAAACGTTTCGTATCCTCGTTTCAAACAAACCCAAGTAGCCGACACAGAGTAACTGCAACACGCTTTCCGCTTTATTGACACGCAATTACTTGTAGAAGCCATCTCGCAAGAAAAAAATTGTCGCCATATATCCAGAGAATTATGAAAAAAATATTTTAAATATAACACTCTAAATATGCAAACAATAGGCGCTTCCTATTTGGCTTTTTGATAAAACCAACTCAACTGCCAATCAGATCACGCTACTAAGTAAACACAGGCTCGTACCAATGAACAGCGGCACTTCCATCTTCATCACGTCTTCCCCAATAACAATTTCCTGATGTTTCAATTACTACTATTTTTATTAACTGTGTAGATAAATGCCAGTTATTCATCAATACTAATTAGATCCACCAAATTTTCTTTAGGTTGCAGTATTTATTAGCAGGCTATAGATTTTGCACTCGAAAATGAAAAAAGTAAAAACGATTACCATAATTTTGCTGGTGCAGGCAAGTAAAGTGAACAGCCTGCGACGTGCTGTTAAGATTTTACAAGATGGCAGCTAAAACTTTGGGGGGACGCTATTCAGATAGAACAGCGGCTTTGAATAAATACAAGCGCTAGCAGATGATTGGTTGAATGTACAGGAAAGATTCCAAGCGGCATGTAGGATTGGTTGAACTTTCTTGGAAGAGCCTGTGCAACGTGTGGTAAGGTATGTGCACGTTATTTAGTTCTCGTGATCTTAAATTATTAAGCCTAGACCTAGGTCTATTGCTTTTAAATTGTTATGGAATAAAAATGAACAAACACTTGCAGTATGAATACTGAGTGGAAGTTGAACGGTTTTTTGAAAAGTTAAGTGCAAGTGTATTTAAATAAAAGTTTAGTACCTGCAGTTTTTAACCTAAAATGGGTGTAAATAAAAGAAGTTTAGTGTGGGAGTATTTTTACGTTAAGCAGGATACCCCACACAAAGCCATTTGCAAACTGTGTAATGGACAGATTTCCCGACGTCGTTCAAGAGCGAAAATATTTACAACCACAAATCTTAAGCGTCAATTAGACAGCATGCCTAAAGCAGACTTTAAAAAATTGACAGTATATTTCAGAATATGAAGCCACTGGAATCATCACATTCAAAAGCTGTAAAAATAACTACACTTATTGTGAGAATGATCACCAAAGATCTTCTTCCATTTAACATGGTTGAAAAACCTGGTTTCAGAGCTCTTATCAACTATCTGGAACCTAGATACACAATACCTTCTCGTAAAACATTCTCACATTCTGTTATTCCTCAAATGTTTGAAATAACAAAGACTGCAGTAGAAAAAATTGTGTTGCAAGCAGACTATGTGAGCATTACAACAGACATTTGGTCTTCTGTTGCTAATGATGACTACTTATCAGTCATATCTCATTTTATTGATAAATATTGGGAATTCAAGTCACTCTGTTTAGAAGTAGTGCCCATTGATGCAACATAACATTCAGGTGTGTTTGAGGTTATTGTTTAAAATATGGGGCATCGAAGACAAAGTGCATGTGGTGGTTCGTGATTATGCTAGGAACATGTCGTGTGCTATAGACATTCTTGGTGTTAACCATTTCGGTTGTTGTGCCCATACTTTGCAACTTGTGATAAAATATGGACTTCTGAAGGTAATAAATGTATCCGATGTTTGTGCTAAGGCTAGACGAATTGTCTGTCATTTTAAACATTCAATTCGAGCCACTAAACAACTTAAAGATTGTCAGCAAACACTGAACTTCCCTTAACATAGACTTGTTCAGAATGAGCCCACGAGGTGGGACAGCACCTACCAAATGTTGAGTCGTCTTCTGGATCAACAAAAAGCAGTGTGTTTGCTGACTCCAGAATTAAAATTGGCAACAGAGCTCAGTGCAAGCGACTGGACTTTGATTGAAAATGTTCTTGAAATTCTGAAGAGTTTTCGTAGTGCAACACAAACTGTAACTCTAGAGTCAACGACAGTTTCAGAGATTATACCCATGATCAATGGACTACTGACATTCATTTCTCAGCCATCTAAAAAGTCAACAGGACTGTTGTGTGCATATAGGAAAGATTTAGTCCAGTCACTCAAACTTCGCTATAGTGACATGGAAGCAAACAAGCTATATACTTTACCCACCCTGCTTGACCCACGATTTAAGGATTCTGTTTTTTATAACAAATTATTAGCAAACACTGCAAAATAAATACTCATCAGTGAAATTAGTCAGGTACACGCAGTGCATGAAAACCCCATGAAATGCTGTGAAAAAAAAAGTTGACAGTGTAAGTGAACATCCCATGAAAGATCTGTACCAGAACATTGTTTCACAGGAAAGAGTTGGACAAATTGCTGGCATATCCGCTGTAGAAGAAGTGGCAGCATACTTATCAGAACTTTTGTTGCAAGTTGTTGAAAACGAGTTTACGTTCTGGAAGAATTCGAAACATAAAAGTGTTAAGAAAGTGGCAACTAAATACCTATCTGCTCCAGCAGGATCCGTGTCCTCAGAGCGACTTTTCAGTGCTGCGGGATTGATAAGTACAAAGCGAAGAAGTAACCTGACTCCAGAGAAAGTCCGACAACTTGTATTCCTCCATAAGAACATTAATAATGTATAAATGACGTGTATTCGTACCACACATTTTTATATTTAATGGTAGTTTATATTTGTTATAAAACATTTTAAATTGGTAGTAAAGTTGATTAATGTAAGCCTACCAAAAATGCAGATCAAAAATAAAATAACTTAACAAGGTAAGTTAAGAGTTTCACATTATTGTATGTGGTGTTAATAGGGCCTTTTCTTTATATTGAATATTGATGTTTGTGTATAGTAATATAATTATCAATGGAAAGTGAGTGATTTAAGTAGCTGTCAGAAGTGTTACTTACTCTAGTTGTGTAACTTTTAAATACTTAGGCATACCTAAGTTACATGAAATGTTGCAGGACATGGTAACTTAAGTTAACCTTTCAAATTCAGTGACATGAGCTAGAAATAACTTAGTTCTGGCAGCAAATGCTCAGTATAGCATTTTTAACTTTCATGACAATAAAAATAGCTTTCAAATACATGAAAATGTTTCCTGATGAAAAATAAATAAAAAATATTAACCTAAATATTTGTATCTGCAGAATCGGCCACAAAAGTATCGGTATCGGTAACATCTGCAAAATGTGGTTTCAGTCCATCTATAGTATAAATACATATTAAACTAACAGATGTATGCAACACTTGAAGGTTTAATTTAATATGGAACTAATGGGGTTAAGGCTACACAAAGCTAGCTATATAAAAAAATTAAGAATATAAAAAAGTTCATTTTACCGCAACTAGCATGCGTGGTTCGAGAATCCAGTGACATGTGGCAACACTGTAGACAGATAAAGGGATTGATGTTGGGCAGGGTGTAGGGGGCGGGACGCCCGCCGTGTAGGGGAAGGGAGGAAGTAGGGTGTCGGCTTATCACACTCGCGTCGCGGGAATCGCAAAGCGTTACTCGCGCACATTTAGCGGATTATCGAGTCGCTCTGCTGCCCCTGTGAATGCGAGGGTTGACGGGGTAGGGTGAAAGGGGGTTGGAGTTGGTCCCTGTACCATCGGCAGCTTGTGATGGTGTCAAGTGGGGATCTCTACACACCGGTAAATCCGTAAGAGAAAGGAGTAGGTACTGGATAAGGGTTCTGTAACCTCACCCCATATTTTTTTAAATTTTATCAACCCCTTAAGACTATTGTTTTAAAGCCAACGAAATTCACATACGCAGTAAGAATTAACTATTCACAGTTTGTACATTGCCCACAGAAATAATATTCAAGAGAATTAAATAAATTCCATGAAAAAAAAAAACGAACGCTAATGATAATGGGATGATATTTTCTAGTCTAACAGCCATCCCTTATTACAACGGGTTTCTAATTATGCTGTTTTTCCAATAGTTATTATTAAAACCTAAAATACAGCAGATGTTGTATTCCTATCGGCTCTATGCCTGGTGTACGAACTCGTAACGTCTACGAACGTTCGTATTTTCACCACTTTATTTGGAGTCGTTATAGCTGGGGAATGAAAACGGCCGACGTGGAAAAATGTTGATTAATTTTAAAATCTTTGTGTAATTTTATTTGCTCGTCAGTGGAAAGAACTGTAGACAAGGCACCAATAGAAACGAATGGGGGTAAAAGTAAGCTATGCGTATTGTTTGTGGAGAGTGTAAAGGAAAAATATTTGCCGACGTGAAGCGTTCGTCGACCAGACCATTTTCTTTAACATCGCGCAGATTTCCTGGAAATTGTTTTTACTATGAAACAACTAATTTTAAAACAAAACATTATATTGTTTCGACAAAGTAACGGCTTAAAGGAAATTTCTTTCAGTCAATATAAGGCAGAGTTAAAAATTTGGAAAGAAAAATAAAGCATATAGTTATAGAAATATTCAATGTATCAATTTGACGGTTTTTGACATATGCTTCATTTTAGGGTTTAAAATTAACAATAGTAAAACAGTGTTGTAAAGAACACGTGATAATTATTATTTAAGACGCCTCAAGATTTATTGGAATAGTTAGCATCAGCTTGTAATTTTATCGATAAATATTTATTTAAATGTTTTAAATATAACTCTGGTAAAATGCGATATATTACGAGAAACATGTACGCGCAAACAATCTGAGTAAAAATGTAAACGGTCTACTGAAAAAAATACTATTAAATTCTTCTTGCCGTTTATCTGCCAAGAAACGCTTATATAGAAATGTATGACTAAATTCAAAAAATTTCTACAGGCCTAAAAATGTTACGATTCGTTAGTAGAAATTCAACACTAGAGAGTTGCGGCCGCACATTATGGGTGCTGTCTGCAAGCCTCTAAACAGCGTATTGTGTATCGCATAACCGCCATTTAATGAACGTGCAAAAATTTTGAGGATCGTCTGCGTACAAATGTTATGTGTGAAAGATTCTATGACGTACTGCCAGGTCGCGTCATTAAGGACACGGTCTACCGCAATTTTCATAATTTTTTTAAATTTTTTTTGTACCAGATATTTTTTTCTTATTATTTTAGACACAAAATGTGACTTAATTTTGCTCTTATGAAATTTTTTTATCTCTCACAGTTTTCGCGTAATGGATTGTTGAAGTCATATTTTGCATGTTTCCGTTTTAACGACTACACTAAAACCAACTGATATAACGAACTAAAAAAAATTACAGTGGATAGAGACATTGCAGGGTACAATGACATGCTCATAAAATTAAAGAATAAATATTATTTGTATTTTTTAAAAAAATATTGAATTTTTAAAATTTTTATTTTCAGTTTCAGTATTTTTTTTTAATTGAAGTAATTTTTAATCTTTAATTTTATGAGCATGTCATTGTCAACTGTTTTTTTTTTTTTTTTTTTTTTTTTTTTTTTTTTTTTTTTTTTTTTTTTTTTTTTTTTTTTTTTTTTTTTTTTTTTTTTTTTTTTTTTTTTTTTTTTAGTTTGGTGTATCAGTTGGTTTTAGTGTAGTCATTAAAACGGAAAGATGCAAAATATGACTTCAACAAGCCATTACGCGAAAACTATGAGAGATAAAAAATTTCATAAGAGCCATATTTAGCCACATTTTGTGTCTAAAATAAGGAAAAATGTCTGTTACAAATAAAAAATAATAAAAAAATGGTGACGAAAATTGCGGTAGACCGCGCCCTTAAGAGTATTTATGTTACTTTTTTTTTTGCAACTGAAAACAGCCGCAAATAAAAAATACCAATATCGCCATCATTTATCAATGAAAAATTCACGTTATTTTCTGACAACATACTAGACAGCAAACTTTTATATTATCGTACGATGTTTCATTGGCCGGCAATGTCGTGGAATGCCGCAGAAATAGTTTCAAGCCAATTGTGAAAAGTCTAGCAGTAGATTGAACAATATGGCGTAAAGTGTTTACAGGAGGTTCGGGATAAAGTGAGCACTTAAAAAGACCCTGCTTAAGTTTTATTTTCAGCCAATTCGTATCTTGGCACACGTAATGGCTATCATAGGGAAATGTCTAACTTCTCTGGACACGTCATTTGATATTTGCACGTGTAAGATAAGTTGTTCAATCAGTATAAAGTTTGACGAAAAAGATTATTAATTATATAGAATACAATTACGTAGATTTTCATTGATTTTGTTTCTGTATTGTTGAATTTAATAGTACATTACGTGGAACTATATTGCGTAACTTCGCTGCCAACCATATAAGTAGTAAGGCAACTATAGTTAATGTTGAATTATATGCAGTAATAGCTAGTGACATTTGTCAAAGGTAAACTTTTAGTGCTAACTTTATTCCGATCGACGTATACACGCGTTGAAACTTCACATAATGACTCAAGCCAAATGTACTCACAGATTGTACTTAAGTATATGCAATACACAGAAGTCTTACTTTATCAAGTAAATACGTGAATTTTTCATGCCCCCATCTAGCCCAGAAATTTTATTCACTATCTGATGTTCCACTGAGTAGCAGGTAGTGGACAAATGGTGAGGGCTTTAGATACAAATTGCAGTGAATTGTAACATGCGGACTATTGAATTCGCAACATTTTTCTGTCCATATGAATGGGAAATTTTGTGGTTAGTCTTTAGTAGAAGTCCGGAATCTTAAATGCGGCAACGCTGTATTGGATGCCTGCTACCTGTCACTTCTTGGTCATAGACTAAAGACGAGAAATTACGTGGCGGCTCATTTGACAAAGGCTGACACTGTCGTATATTGGCTGCCCGAGGCTTCTGATATCAGGCCTATGACTGTTTGGCTCCTTGATGTTACGGCAGGTTTCCTATTGGCCTGGCTGTCGAGCAGCAGGACAGTTGCCTTAACGCTGATTAGAGGTAGGTATTTCCGCCATGTTGCTGGCAAGTTAAGTTAGTTTGCTGGGGTGGGCGACAGAGTTTTCCGTCATACCAACTATTTCACTTCACTTCATGTAAACACAGTAAAAAAATTTGTACTTTTTTGGAAAACCTGTTTCCAAAAATGTTTTTGGTAACACTACAAAGTCTTTTTGTAAAATTTACAAAAAACTTGTATTTTTACAAATTTCTTTGTATATTTACAAACATTTCTGTAAATATACAAACAAATTTGGTATATTTACAGCTAATATCTGATTCAGTTTACAACACTTTTTTGTAGTGTTACAAAAATATTTTTGGAAACTAGTTTCGAAAAAAATTTTTGTACAATTACGAAATGTTTTGTAAAATTTGTCAGGTCTCTTAGGTTTATTTGGTTTCAAATCGAAAAATTTGCTCTTTATCGTTTATTTTACTAGTTCGCAAAGGTGTTTTCGATATTTGTAACCACTTTGAAAGGTTTCTGACATCTTACTTTCATTACCTAACTTATTACGTTCTGATATTAGTTTACAAGATTTACTTTGTAAGTTTACAAATATTTTTTACTGTGTATATTCTGTGACTTGACTTCCATAACTAGAGCCCACGATTTTTGGTGAAAAGAATTCTGCAAAAATTTGTTTCAATGCCTTATGTGCACATATGCAGCTCTGCTTGGTGGTCGGTGATTGGCTGTTTTAAATTCTCAGCGTCTCGGGGTTCTACTCGAAAATTACAGACGTGTGGTGTCGCAACAACCTTGTTCCTGTTGGCACAGTCAAATGAGCCACGCCTGTGCAATTATTAGAGCCACGATTTTATGGTGAAAAGATTTTTGCAACATTTGGTTTCGATGCGTCATGTGCACGTCTACAGGTCTGCTACATCGCCCGTAGTTGGATAATTTAACTCTCACTTGCCTTGGCAAATTACAGACGTAAGGAGTCACAATAATCTTATTCTGATTGGTGCAGTCAAATGAGAAACGTGTCTGAACAAAGACACGCTGCCAATAACCTTGGAATAGAACTGCCGATGTGCACGCGAGTCACTGAAACAAAGTGGGGCAAAAATCTTTTCGCGACAAAATCGTGGCCCTAGCAATTATACATTCTGCCAATAATCAAGAAGTAGACCTGCAGATGTGCACGTAAGGCGTTGAAACAAACTGCTGCAGAATTCTTTTCACCAAAAATCGTGGGCTCTATCCATAACCTGTGTAGTGTATCTAGGTGCAGCTTTAGTGGCGTGTACACTTCTACACAGACTAGGGCAGCCAATGAGTGACCGACAGCAGGCCCTCGAAACAGTGTTGCCTCATTCAACACTCCGGCCTTCTACCATGTTTATAGATGATCGTACTCAAAACATAAAGCGCGTGGCCTGACAGGTAGGCAATCCACTACACGCGGGACGTGTAATTACTAATTGTTAGAGATGATGGTATATCGCGAAAATTTTTTGTGTGAACATAGCCTTGAAAACACTAACATATCGTGGATGTCTGCAGACCAATAACATACACTGAATATTACAGCAGCGGGATTATTATTGGCTCAGTCAAATAGGGCAACAGCTCCACGTACAAGCGAAAGCCAGTCATCTTTTCATAAATTGGACGTACGTTGAAGCCCAGCAAATAGTGAAGTTTTCCCGCGATAAACCATCATCTCTACTAATTGTGATTATAGACGGACACTGCATTACTATTATCTACCAGTACACTCGACACTTTACATACTAAAATTACAGTGGGCGTTATTTGTATTAAAAATTAAGTTAAGGGGGTAGTTTCTCAAATAACTCATCTCGTATCACGTACACATTTTATTTAATTAATTAAATTTAAAACGTCCATTAGGTCTGAATATTACTAACAATCTCCTCCCGCATACCCCTTATTATAAATTAAAACAAATCATACATGCAAAATGTGGTATACGAGGTTTCGTAAGGGGGTGGGCCACATTGCAGTGTAAGCCTAAACCTGTGTTTGTTGTAAACATTGTATAAAGTATTTCACATTGAACATTGACATGTTTGCAATGTGTAATTAGACGGTTATGTACAACCTATGTGATTCCCGTCGCTGCCATCACGAGTTAACATAGTAGAACAAATAAAGGTTGCAACCCTGATGTTGCATAAACTTTCATGAAGCTGAAGCTTAATTGGTTATGAATCATTGATCAGCACGTTAACCATGCGTAATTAATTCGGTATGTGTCACCCCTCTAAACCCTGCCGTTCGCAAGGAATTCGCATAATGGTGGCCATTGTATTACTACGTACGGGATGCAAGCGACACACATCAGGCAATGCTTAGTTACACTTGCTGGGAGGTCAACCGGAATTTCAAGGCAACTGTTGGATACCCGTGTAGCTATGTTCGTAAACTTGCCGGCTGACATGCTCATTTGACTGCTATAGCATACACCTGTATGGCGAACACACAGTCCGTCTATTTGTAAACGGTATTACTGCATCGACACTGCTGACACCATCTCGTAGGTGTACAGTATTCTGTGTGCCTTTCTTGCACAATGAATCTGTCCACGTAAGTGGAACTAGCGGAAATGCTATTAGAGTATGGTTCAGCACAGGAATGCAGTAGAAAAACACGCAGGATTCATACTAACACGTTTTCTGCCATTGACTAGCGCGAATGTGATATATACAGCCAGTGATTTTTGATGAAAAGAATTCTGCAACAATTTGTTTCAATGCCTTATGTGAACATCTGTGTCCCTGCTTCATGGTCAGTGATTAGAAGTTTTAAATTATCGCCGTCCCTGGAGTCCTACCCGCAAATCACGGACGTGCGGTGCCACGGTAACATTGTTCTGGTTGGTCAGTCATATTAGCCACGCATCTGCCCTATTATATTCTGCCAATAACCACGAACCAGAGTTGCAGGTGTGCACGTAAGGCATTGAAACAAGTTGTTGTAAAATTCGTATCACCAAAAATCACTGGCTATAGAGATGCAGGAACAGTCGTGGTACGGAAACATGATTCAGGGCGCAGACGTCGAGTGCGTACAGCAAAGTTCGAAGAGGAGGTCTTTGCTGCTATCGGAGAGATACCATCTACCAGCACCCGTGCCATTACCAATGCAATGCATGCCAGCTAAAGTACTATGTATCGGTTCTTCGAGAGCAACAACTGCGTCCGTATCATCTGCATACGGTACAAGCGGCTGGTCCAGCCGATTATCCTCGACTGTTACGATTTGCTAGGAGGTACCTACAACAGTGTAATATTCAGCAAAGTTTTCTTGCTCCATTCTTTGGACTGACGAGGCATGTTTTACACGCGATGTTATTTTTAATACCAGGAATAGCCAAATATGGGTGGAAGATAACCCCTCACAATACCCGCATTCAAAGCCATCGGTAGCAGTTTTCTGTCAACGTGTGGACAGGTATACTGCTTCACAATCTAATTGGGCCATTCCGTCCATATCTACGACTTAATGCTGCGATTTACCGTCTGTTCCTTGAGAACAGGCTACCACAGATCCTGGAGGATGTTCCACTTGATGTAAGAATGCATGCGTGGTTTCAGCACGATGGCTTCCCAGTACACTTTACCCGGAATGTGTGAGCATATCTCGATGCGTTATACAGAGTGATTGAAAAAAAAACGACAGCGCTTAGTATGTTGTGCGGGACGACAAACTGATCGTAATTGAAGAAGGAACCCATGTCTGGAAACGCACGGTGTGGGCGCAGGAGACCAGGAAATTGCCCGTGTGACATTTGGTCAATAAAACGAACTATGTCTGTTTGGAAAACGTTCCGCATACAGTCGTGCAGAAACTCGACAATTGCAGTCTGTTTTGCCGTATGCGAGCACCTTGTCGGCCATTTCCGCTGCTGTGTACTGGTACATGTCGACTGCTGCCAAACACGGCACTGCACTGAAAGACTACTAAACGTACCTAAGTCAAATGTATCGAGTAGCGCATGTGCAGGGATGTTATAACGATTACATCGTTTGCTAAACGGTTCCGTACCTGTTTTGGAGACCAAAACGGATTGCAACCAATGAAACCAGTTGTCTAATATTGATGTTCTACTGCGCCTACACCGTGCGTTTCCGGACATGGGTTTCCTTCTTCAATTACGATCAGTTTGTCGTCCCGCACAACATACTAAGCGTTGACGGATTTTTTTTCAATCGTCCTGTATATCGTGGCCACTGGATTGGTCGAGGTGAACCCATCTCCTGGCCCGAACGATCTCATGTCCTCACGTATCTTGATTTTTTGTTTGGGAACATGCAAAATCACTAGTGTATGACACGCCGGTCGAAAGCGAAGAGGACCTGCTAGTTAGAATCGATAATGCATTTGAGTCCATCCGCCAGATATCAGTTGTTTTTGAAAGGGTCCGACAGTCCCCGCAGCATCGTTGTGACATGTGCGTTGAAGTTGATGATCGGCAATTAGAACAGTTCCTTTAATGACTAATAACGTCTACCCAATGTGTTGTTTAATTACATGTACTGTATTTGGCGGGAGGATAGTAAATAATCAAATGTGTTCACAAGCGTGTGTAGCTTCCCAGGTCATACTTAATCAGCCATACTTACTTTATCAGTTTAGGATTCATTATCCTACAGCACACATCTCAACACGCTGGGACATGTCAACGTTACACCTGCATTGATTTTGTCTCTTAAATCATGTTGTATTTTCGCAACATTGTGCCAACTTGAAGAGCCACGATTTTGTCGCGGAAAGGTTTTTGCATAATTTTGTTTCAATGCCTTAGATGCACCTCGGCAGCTCTGTGTGACGGATAATTGCCGCGTTTCTTTGCTCAGACACGATTTCCATTTGCCTGCACCAACTGCACCAAACTGAAGACGGCTATTATATCACACGTCTGTGATTCGTCATAGAACCCCATGACAAGTAAGCGTTAAAATATCATATCATTTTCCACTAAGCAGAGCTGCAGATGTGCAGATAAAGCATTGAAAACAAATGGGGTACAAATCTTTTCGTCATAACGGCTGGCTCTACGAATTTGTTCTTACAAAACAAATACAGCATAAATTAACGTCACACCATTCTTGTTCAGTGCGTTTGTGGACCTGCCATATGTTATGTGATTCCACACCTGATTACATTGAGCGTGATGTGTGTTGCTTCCATGCCAGGCGCATGAATTACAACCATTGTGCACATACATAGTGAACGGCAACATTTAGAGGGGTGACACACGACAAATTACTTATGCATAGTTAGCCATGCTAACCAATAATCCATAACCAACTTCGCTTCTGCATCACGGAGGTTCATACATCACGGTCGCAACCCTTGTATGTTCTACTAGGTTAACTTGTGATGGCAGACGGGAATCGCAGAAGTTGTATATAATCGTACAATTACACATATTCATACATTTCAATGTTCTGTGTCAAATACTTTCTGCAATGTTTACAATAAACCATGTTTAGGCTTACACATCACTGTGGCCCACGACCTTACGAAACCTCGTATACCATACGTTGCATGTATGATTTGTATTAATTTGTAATAAGGGGTATGCGGGAGGAGATTGTTAGTAATATTCAGACCTAACGAACGTTTTACATTTAATTAATGAAATAAAACGTGTACGTGATACGAGATGAAACATTTGAGAAACTATCCCCTTAACTTCATTTTATAACGCAGGTAGCGCACACTGTTATTTTAATGTGTAAAGTGTCGTGTGCATTGGTATATAATAGTAATGCAGTGCACGTCTTTCATCAAAGTAACACGTCCCATGTGTAGAGGATTGCCTACCTGTCAG
The DNA here is from genome assembly GCA_003012365.1 of Medauroidea extradentata. Classification (NCBI taxonomy): domain Eukaryota; kingdom Metazoa; phylum Arthropoda; class Insecta; order Phasmatodea; family Phasmatidae; genus Medauroidea; species Medauroidea extradentata. Next base: position 39,146 of record PNEQ01030485.1, on the reverse strand, counting down.
GCCACGTGCTTTCTGTTTTGAATAATGTCAACATGGATGTCTCGCAAACGGTTCACCTGAGGCTGTTCAGACAACACTACCTTTTTGTTAATTTTAATGCGCTGATTAATAAATACATAAAATAAATCTCCTACAAGTGTTCGTTAATAAGTTACATGCAAACGTAGGGTGGCATCCCCCATTTCCAAAATGAAGGGGGTTGATATTTCCAACCACATTTCCCAAGGTGAATGATATTCATTACACAAAACACTATTCGCCAATTTATTGCTTAGTCGTAATTCGTTTCTACAATATATTATATTTAAATAATTTTAAAAATCTGACTTCCAGGGGCGCATAGCTCTCTTAAGAGTTCATGGACCTGGCGCATGAGACCTGCTGTAGCGTGGTACGTATAGTCGTTTTTCGTGTATAGTTACTACAAATGTTTCTAATGCGTTTATCTATGAAAAGAAAACACACTTCAAATAAAGTCTCTTTGATTTTAAAAATGCAGTCCGTTAATTAAAAACATGATCATCAAGCTCCTGAAAAGTACCAAAAATGAGTTTTTCACGTTGCTGTAGCTAAGAAAATATCAACCGTAATCATAAAACTAAATCATAGAAACCTGCATTGGACTTTACCACATACTTTCCACAAAAAAATTACAGGGTCACCGCTTGAAGTCCCATTGAAAAACAGCAAATACGTAAACATTGCACGCTAGTTTAGTTCTCCGCGCGTAGAGGCGATGAGGTGTTTGACGCACGTGTTATATTCGACTTATCGCCTTCCCCGTTTCCGTGCCTCAAACGTAAAAAAAAAAAAGCTACGGTCGACTAACTCTTAAGAGGACGTTCCAGTGCTTCAGGCAAGTGTATGCAACCCGAATTAACCCCATATATATCAGGACTAATATTACATTCGCTATAGCAACACAAGTATTACACATATCAACATTATCTTCGTGTTTAATGAAAGACACTGTCGTTCTTATTTTCGCTGCGTTCGGCGAAATCAAGTATAAAAAATGGTAGACTGTACATTTTACAAAAAAATTTGTATTAGGTTTTTAATGTAACCGTTTGTTGTACTAAATTTTTCAGAACACATCGAAAGTAAGAGCCACCGTGACTTTGATAAAGCGCGAAGAAAATGTTTATATCAGTAATACTCTTGCTGCTATAGCAAAGGTAAAATTAGCCTTGATTTATATGAGGTTAATGCGGGTTGCGTACATGCGCCTGAAACACTAGAACGGTCTCTTAAGGGTGCCGCCTACCGGCGCGTGAAAGGCTCAGAAGCGACGGAGCTGTAAGGTCGACCTTAAAGCGCGCATAAAATACCGCGTCTTCTCAACGAGCCGAGAGCTGAACTAGCGTGCAAGGTTCCCGCCGAACGGTTTTTGCTATGGGACATTAAGCGGTGACCATATAATTTTATTGGTGGAAAGTCGGCAACGAAGTTCAGTGCAGGACGCAATATGAGTTTCACATACATCCTATTAGTACATTTTGAAGTACGGAAGTCTGAAAAGGCCATTTTTAGCCATGTTGGAGGGCTTAGAATCAGTGTTTTTAATGAGCGTGGCGTCTTAACAATGAGGTTTCGACCAGATCTGAAGTTTGTTTTCTTTTCGTACGTTGGCACAATAGGCACCCGTGGAATACATGCGTAGAAAAGAACGTGTTTAAGAACACGCTACAACGCATTTGAAGCGTGGGGAACGCGGCCGCCTTAACAATAAATTTTGGGAATAGTGGTTCTTAAATTTTCGTCTTATTTATTTCCTAAGAAATCACCTGCCAGCGTTTTATTTTTTTGGCGTAGACTTATGATATGGAAGAGGGGGATTTGACAAGTATAGTACATACTTAAAGTGTTGACAGAGCTGTGGTTATACAGTAGCCATACGTGTCCCACCACTAAAGTGTGCACGTGCAAAGATTACATTTAGGTCAGCAAAAATCTTGTGATGAACCGCAATAGTTTTCTTATTACGTAATCATTATTAAAACGCTTCATGTATATGTAATCACATTGCAAGTATTTTTTCTTGGGAGGAATAAGGAAGGTAAGAGTGTGACTCATGTTTTCGCCCTGCAGAAAGTTGCGTGAGTCACACACAGACACAGGGTGAGTCAGGGTGCGTGTGCCACACTTACGTGGTGATAGCTCCATATATAGTAGGTCAAAAATGTGTCTTTAATTCATCCATTTAAGTGAATTACATTTTTAGTAACGATACCCATTACAAACAACTATAAAACTTATTATCTTTAAATATAAAACTAAATACCGCTGGATATTATTCAACAGCAAACTAAATGTGCCATAAGAATGAAAGAGAACGCAATTTTTTATTTTATTCTATGAAATAAATGTTAAAGTTTTCTTTCTGGGTTAGCATTACCCTCAACCAATTCACTTTGCAGAGACGAACTGAAAACATATTTCCGATAAAAAATGTTAATAAGCTATACTGGCACGCTCAGTTATCACACTTGCCCTAATCACCCTGTGAGCGTATACACAGCCCATTTGAAAATATATAAAATTAACGGTATATTTCGTTATATTACCTTGTGCGGTTGCAGATTTTATTAGATTAAATTGCTGTGTGCTCTCAAGTGTAATCAATGAAATACTATAGTTAAGAAGTATTCAGAATGCCCTTATGCCACAAAAATTATTTCGAAAGCAATATTATTACAAAGTTGAAGTAACCCAAGATGACAGCAAATGCTCCAACTTAAAGGGCAATACTTTCTTAGCACAACGACTTTACTCATTGGAATGTGTGTACACACACACACACCAACACACACACACACACACACACACATATATATATATATATATATATATATATATATATATATATATATATATATATATATATAAACGTGTGGTCGCAGGCTGGGTTGTTTTACTTTTATACCCTTGCAGCTAGAGCTTTGCATCTTTCATGTTGTCACCCTGAGCGTAAACTGAGTCTCGCTTACACAACATTCGTGTGGCCGACAGTTTTCCCTGTCCTTTACCCACTTCCTCGAACTCATGTTTCGGAGCTGCGGTGGATATCCGCCCACGCACAGCTCGTAAAAAACCGCCTGGCCAGTATAAACTAAAGTGATGAGAAGCGGTGTTGGTGGGCTACAGTTTTTATCTTTGCCGTGGACGTTCGTCGCCAAGCGTTTCAGCAGGGCGTCAGTATTACCAACTCAGTTTCTTTCATGTCCCTGGAGAACACTTGGAAACTTTACTACCGTCACGAGGAAAGTCCCTGTGCGAGCACAATATTGTCCTTCAAGTTGAAGCATTTCTTACCATCTTGGATAAATTCAAATTTGTCATGTTATTTATTGCTTTGCGAATAATTTTTGTGCCATGATGAGTTGTCTTAATAATGCATAATTATATAATTTCATTGATTTTGCTTGATTTCTAACAAACTGTGATTAACAAAATCTGCAGTTGCACACCTTAATTAACGCAAGGATACCACTAGTTTTATATTTAAATTTTAGTGATTCAATTTCTTTGCCTTTAAACGAAAAGTATAAAACTTAACTTCAATACATTCATTCAGCATTAATTTCGTTCGTTTATTTTGGATTTTGTAGATGCCAATTTTGGGATCTAGTACTTGTCCATTGTGTATAAAATTATAAAAATACATGAACTTTCATGATGGAAGCGTTTGTCCTATACGTAAGATACAAAAATTTTGCAATTTAATTTTCCAAGTTCCTTGTCACACGCAAGGACATGCGTAGGCGATAATATTCAACTTGTAGGCACAGGAATTTTTGTGATCTAATAAAATATTTAATGTACCAGTTTCAAATTTTCACTTTTAAAGTGTGGGAACATCGGAGCGATAAGAGCCAGTGTCCCACGCTTGATAAGAAGCATATCGCCTCTATTCGCAGCGCGCCAAACTGGTCTGTTAGGTTATCCTTGTAGTCTTTTTTCCTAAGGGACTTCAAGAGGTGACTATAAAATTTGATTTCTGAACATTACGAAAAAAAGGCCAACGCATTCCTCTCGTTTAGCACGATACGATTTTTAATGGAATTTTCGGAGTTACAAATTTCTAAAATAGTTAACCATTTTGAGGAGCATCAAAACCGTGTTTCAAAAGTGCTGAATTTATAAAATAATGGAAATATGGCTTTAAGTGGGTTATTCCTTCGCAAAGAATGGCAATACGAATTTTAACACTGTTATGATACAAATTCTGTATGAATGACATTTTAGTGCTTTATCTGAGTTTAACATTCATCCAGTAAGTAGGCTACATTTTTTACCAAGGAAGTTAAAAAAAACGTAATTAGTTATGTGTATCAAATCAACAAGACGTCTTTCTTAACAGTCGTATTCCTTACTCGTCTGAAGTGTGTACTGTTTACGTTCATAGAAAGGATAATGACATGAAATATAAAAAAAAAAATAACAGGTCTCCCTACTCGCTGTTCTGCAATTGAATCGTATGACAGGTACGACACTCTAAAGTATTGTAATTTACAAGATATATGCAGGGAGTTATATCGCCTAAACACAGTCCTCATCAATCTTGTTGGTGACATGATTTATTGATACAGCATGCTTGCTTATGAAACTTCCCGCACTTGTTGGCCCGATCCCATTCATTAGTATGGTATGGAAATAAATATTTAATATCACAATGACTCCTTTCGGCAATACTGTACTACCGAAAAGAACAATTTATTTAAAATTATCTTCGTGACCGTGATGAACTGATGAACACCATCCACTAATATCGACAGTGTGGTTGGAAAGCGTGGAGATGGTCAAACCCTCCATCACAGTGACATATGAACAAACAGTTGTCGGCGCAGCCAATCAGATTTCGTTTTTGGAATAACCCAACGAAAACGCGGCAAATTTTAAGTTCTTCAACCAACGAAATAGCTGTTTCCATTCACGCCTTTACAGGATTTTGGTAAATATACTTTTGCAAGTGATTACTACACTCTCTGTTTTCAGTTGATTTTAAAATGTTTACTCGCGCATTACATCTATCTTGACAACTTTTGCAAAATCGTAAGTTTTGTTCCTACCATAATATACACAAATGAACCCACAAGAAAGACTGGTAATAAGTACAGTTCTTAAGCGACATTCAATAGGAAAACTCAATTGTGTGTCTAGCAACCAACATGAAAGCCTAACAGAAGTGTATGATTGCATTGTGGCGGTTTCTGGCCGTGAGTGTGAACTCGTCAGAATAGTATGCATTAAACTGTACAAAAAGCCACTAATTTTTTAGCGTAAAGAAATTCACTACAACTTGTTTCAACGCCTTGCATGCACGGTTGCAGATCTTCAAGGTCAGCCGAGATCTTAGGTACGTATGTTTATTGTCAAGAACATCTGTACACTCAATCAGACAACAGCTACTCATTGGCGACCGCACTTAGTTGCCTCTTTATGATTGGCTTAGCATACTCCAGGTAGTGTAAAATAATTGAAAGCAAATTTCAAACGGGGCATGTACTTACAGTAGTTCGGATTCCAGTTTAAACACAAAACAAAGCACAAATATTTCTGGAACTTAGCGGTCAGTCATTCAATGTTTTAAACTCTTGGCGTCTTAAGGTTCCATACGCAAATCAGACACGTGTGATGTCTCAGTAATTTTGTTGTGATTGACATATTCGAATGAGTTAGGCCTACCCCAGGATCACTGACAATTATAATAAATTAGAGTTGTAGATGTACACTCTGGGAAATAAAACAGGTTAGTGTAAGCTTCATTTTACCAGAAATCAGTTCTTAGTATTGCTTTCTTGAAATATGTGTACATTAGAGATCGGATTTTAACACTTGTTTGTCGTTACATATTTTCAGGCAACGCCGACATGATGGAAGCAAATTGTCATAAACTGTCACTGGAAAAATATACTAAAACATTTTTCTTGCCCGCATAGAAACTGCAAATTTACGCGAAAAATATTTTGCAGAATATTGTTTCAGTGTTATATGTGCACTACTGCAGCTGTGCTGCAAGGTCAGCGATTGGAAGATTTAACTGTAATTTTCTCGTGGTTCAACCAGCAAATAACAGACGTGAGATATCGCAGTAACGTTGTTATAGTTGGTGAAGGCCAATGAATGACGCCTGTGCACTAATACACTATGCCAATAACAATGATTCAGATTTGCAGATGTGTGCGTAAGGCAATGACACAAACATGTGCCAAAATACTTATCACCAAAAATCACTGACTCTGTCTATAACTAGGGACACTTGTTTTTCGCGAAAGTAATTTTGCTCCACTTTGTTTCAGTGAAATACGTGCACATACGATTGGATATTTTAACTCTCACGAACCTTGGGATTATACTGACAAATCACAGACGTATGGTGTTGCAGGAACGTTAATGTAATTGGCTCAGTCAAATGAGATACGGCTCTTCACATAGACATGCTGCCAATAACAATGAAGCAGAATTTCAGAAGTGCACGTAAGAAACTGAAACAAACTGGAGCAAAATTATCTTCGCGAGAAACTAAGGTCCCCATCAACGACTGAATGTTTTCAAACCCGCGGCGTCTTGGATTTGTACCCACAAATTACAGACGTTTGGGTTCGCTGTAACCAGTTTGTGATTCGAACAGTCAAATGAGAGACTTCTTTACACAAATTCGCACAGGAAAAAATCATGAGAAAGGGTTGCAGGCGTGCCATTAAAACACTGAAACAAATTTGGGTTTCCTCGAATCCTATTCTCCTAATTGATGTAGAGTTCTGAAACTTGTATAGTTGGAAAACGGTTCTGTGGCGTGGCTTAGTTGTTTATAGAGAGCAATCACATACGTTAGTAGCGTACCTGGATTAACATTGGCCGAGTCAAATAGGGATGACCCATCAGTAACGAAAGTAAGACGTCGGAAATTAATACACGACACTGGAGCACAATTAATGTTTCCCCATCACAAGTAACCGTCCGTAAGTAGACATAGGTTATTATTACCTAATATCTCTGAATAACAGCATATACGAGGAAATTGGATGTTTCCAGAAAGAATACACCTATCTACTGAAATGTGGGTAACACACATGTAAAAAAAGCCCCTGTTAGGTAAGGTGGCACACTGATCTATGTTTGGTGGACGAACTCGTCACGTCTACGAACGTTTTTTATTCCTTCTCCCCGCTTAGTTTAAGGCCGTGATTGGTGGGGACAGAAGATGTCCGCCAAGGAAATATGCTGACCAAAGAAGAAGCTTTGTGAAAATTAATTTGATCGCCAATGGGAAGAATGATTATAAGAGTCCCGTAAACTTAGCGAATACATTGGAGAATACGTTACATTTCATACTCCTGTATACATTAATTACTTTTGCGATTTGGTTACTCTAGCTGGAACTCTTCTGTGAGGACTGTGAACCAATAGCAGACCTGCGTGAATACATCCACAGACTCCCACGCAACCCAGTCTTGGAGGAGCAGCCAATGAACAAGAAATTGAAGGCAGAGTGTATACAGGACTCTGGAGTCCAGCCGGCTGATCATTGAACCCGCGAATTATTCGGGTCTTTAATGATTCATTAGAAACCAATATAAACGAATTAGGTCAAATATATATGGCGTGTAGTTTGTGTAGAGGGTAAAGACTAAGGGCCGTATCATAAACGGCTTTCGAAAGCGCTGTTAGCAGACATTTACCTTGCAGCTTGTCAGCTACTCACCACCTATAAACGACTTTCGGGAGCTTGCTAGCTGAAAGCGCTTCAACGTCCACTTGAGGCCGAAACGACCTCAACCTATTCTCAAACTTTAAATGGGTGAGAACCCCGGCTTGCTTGAGGATGAAGCCGGAGACGGATCACGAGTGCCAAGTGGGCCACTTTTGGTAAGCAGAACTGGTGCTGTGGGATGAAACAAACGCCGAGTTAAGGCACCTGAATCGACGCTTATGGTGGGGATGTATTGCAACATAGCACCATTTTTCTTCCTTTGGACCACGGTCTTAGAATTACAGGGGTGGACACTAGCCTATCTAACAATGCTATTGAGTTGACCCCGTTGACTGAAAGCGCCACTAGCAATGAAGTGTTGTTTTAACATTCCAACATAGGGTCGTACTACCAGAGCTCATAGAGGTTCCGACGTTAGCTTGCTCCTTGTATACTCCATTTCACATAAGTTTGGATAAATTTGAAAGCAACTTATGGACAATAATTTCTACTATTTTGTGATTTGTGGCACTCCACAAGACAAACTTTGCAGTACAAATACTTAAATGGCAATCTCAGGTACATTTTAGAGCTAAAATATCTTGCAATGCGCAACAAATCACAAAATATTAAAAGTTATTGCCCATAAGTTTCTGTCAGATTTATCAAAACTTATATGAAACGGAGTATAGATCCATTTACACAATGTTAAAACAACACCAGAGAGCCAGTGGCGCCAATCAGTCATAAGCGGGTCAATTTTGAACTCTAAGTGTCCGGACCTGTTCCTCTATGGCCGTGCTCCCAAGTATGCAGACCTGTTCCTTTATGGCCATGCTTCGAATAGTACGCAGAATGAGTATAGGAACGCACCCTACAGTTTTCGATCGTCTTTTCTGACATTTCACCACATTTCACGTTTGTTATGTTAAAGCAATGTTTTTTTGGTGAAAGTTAAATACGGTTAAAGTAGTATTTGCGAGCGATTTATTTCAGTGAACATAATACTGCGTTTGCATGGAGAACGGTACAGATTTTACAAATCCTTAAAATCAATGTTTGTATTACTCAATAAATACATAGAACGGAAAATAGAAACCAACTATGGAATAACCTGTCACACGAGTCTCTTGACGAAAGAACGAGAACATTTTAAAACACGTCAGATAAAATGTGTACTTGCAGAAAACGTTTTCGCTAATATGTGTTTACAGTCATTTTCGCAAAATGCTGTTCTTTTCTACGTAAAATTTTCACTTATTTTAGAAACAAAGGTACAAAAATTGCAAACATATACACGTGCAGTAACAATTTTGGTTTGTGGAAAGTCCCATCTTGTAGCAAACCCTCCATGAAATATTGAATACACTTTAAACGGATCTGGTATACTTAATAGTAGCTTCTGTTTATTGAAAACTTTCAAATACGTAATCCCTAAACTCGTTCCACTCAAGAAGATGTTTTAAAAATGTTGCATTTTCTTATGTAACATGTATCGTTTGACAGGTTATTCCAGAGAAGATCCGCCGCTATTTTTATAAAGACACAATAAAAACAGCTGAACAGGCTTTCGAATCACCGTCTGAACACATTCACCTGAAAGTGGATGCATATTCACTTCCAGGCAGTCAATCAACTAACGAACTAACGAAAGAGGTTTATAGTGTGTGTTTCGGCCGGATCAGACTTTCGGTGATTGGATAACAATCAAATGCTGTTTATAGATACGGCCATTAGTGTTTGTAGTCCTGAAGAATTCGTAGACCAACGAAAAAGCGTCATCAAATTGAATTTCACATCCATTCGGAACGATGATTTATCAGGCACCGATGTAAACTAATTAGGGTAAAAATAGGTGGTGTGTATGATCTGTGACGAGGGCAAACGGTATTTGTTAGTAGACCTGACGAATTCGCAGACCAGACCGTTCAATGCGGCTGGCTAGTCACCGAATTATGCGGATGTTTGCCTGGCGGTGCAGAGACGAAGAAAATAACGCCCTCCGGAACAAAATGGGGAGCAAATCCAACTTCCGCTTTAACCTCCTTTTTTTGCACAGTCCGTTTTTTACTCCCCGTTAACTGGAATTAATCAGACCTTCTAGCCGTTTGTCGTGACCCTGAACAATGAATCCTCATCCCACGCCGCCATTCCATCAACCGCTCGTGGCTTTATCCGCGTCCAGGGTACAAGAAGTTCATCCGATCCGAAATTCCCGACATCGCAAATGTCCCCAGCCCCTCTTTTTTCTCTCTCTGTCACCCACGGAAGAGAAAAAGAGAGAGCCAATGCCATCAGGCAAGGACGGAATTGCCAGAGAGTTGGGATTAGGGTTGATCGGAGGTCTAACCCCCCTCCCACCCTGCAAATCATGATTTCTACCGTCGCTGGACGGCGCCCGACAACCTTCGCTTTACTGCACTCTTCTAGTGGTCTTTTATCGCCCGCCGTCAAAACAGAGCGACGGAATAGCCACAACCCCCAACCCCCTACACAGCCACCCTTCATCACGCCGTCAAACACACAACGTCGAACCACCACTTGCTCCGTCGCCGAAAGACGAGTGTTCGTCGTTAAGCGTGGGATGGGGGATATGAGGTTGAAAGGTCAAGAGGTTCCTGAAAAACGATTCCGTTGACGGGAGAAGAACAGGCGGTCATCTTTTTTTGACGTGTTAACACGTTGGAAATGGCGCCGTACGTCCTGCGTACCGAAGTTCATCGATGTTCCTGCCCTTGTAAAAACTCTTGCTCCCTTAAGTCAATCCACTCGAACCCCGTATTTCATCCGAATACTGATTTATTGAAGCTAGATCCATTAAAATTCGTGGGCTACGCGCGAATGTTACACGAGTTATATTTATGCATTTTGCTGATTTTCCTGTCCTCTTTTATTTAAGAACCCTGGGTACGAAGCTTGTATTCACGGAGTTAGAATAAACAATTTCTGAATGATTAAATGTTTACGATAGTTGGTTCAAACAAAAATCACTCGTCATGTTTCTTTGAAGGCTATGCCCGTTTGTAAGGGCGACAAACATTTCCGCGAAAAAATGTTTACCTCAGTACGTTTCAGTGCCTTACGTGCCCATCTGCAGCTCTGCTTCATTGTTATTGGCAGCGTCACTTATTTGACTGCGCCAATCAAAATAAGGTTACAACAACAACACGCATCTAGGATTAGACTAGACACGCGAGAGTTATAACATATAATCACTGACCATGAAGCAGAGTATATGTGCAATGCATGAAACAAACGGGGGCAAAAATTATATTTTCTCGGAGATTTCTTTCGTGGCCCTACCGATCATAGCTCGAGAAAAACTTCAATGAATGTTTCTCTGGTCCTGAAGTAGAACATTGTAAGGATATAGTGTCATTGTCTTGCCCGTGTTCACCAGTACTGTGTGTACACTATATAAATGTGTATAACGACAATTATCGTGATTAAAATTATGAAATAAACCTTGCTATTTTCTAATCCTTTGGTCCAAATTCAGGCGCTTTGATTGGAACACAGAATAATAGGCACTTCATTTTCTGTAAGCCGAACTATAACGCGAGCTTTACTGTAACAGTGGGCGGGTCAGACGAGGTGCAAACCAATGGAATGGTGTATAGTACGTATACAGATACCAACATTGCTGGAATGTCTGCAGTTTATCCTATCGTGAGCCCCAGAAAATGTGCACAGTCGTAAAAGTGTTGATTTTATTATTTGAAACGCATATTTGATTGAAAATTGATACGTCAGAAAAACAAATCATCAATTCGTTTTGGTAATACTTTCTGCAGTCATTAAGTGGTTGTATACATAGCGCTTCATTATTCCAGTGATATTTTTCTGAACAACATAATATTCTGCCGAAACAGATTTTCGAGTTGATCATACCCATGTGGTGCTACAGACGACGGAAGATTTCGGTGCTAGCAACCGGAAATGATCGGAAATTGTTTGAAGGGTAAATTTAAATCAATACTGAGGAAAGTAGGCTCGTTAGTTACGATGTTAATTTCTTGTTAATTCAAATTTCATATAAATTGTAATACTAATACTGACAATAACATTAAAACTCTTAAACTATTTAAGCTACTAATATCACCTATGAAAAAGAGAAACACCTTTCGGCATTTGTAGCTGTATTCAAGGACTACCGTGTACATTACGGAGAGTTAATGTCTGCATAAATAATCCCAGTAGGGTGAGAGTTCGTCACGAACTTACGCCTAGCTGGCGCTTGATCGTTTGAACAGGGGGGTGGTTTCCGGTTGGGAAAACGCGAAAGCGACTCGTTTGGGGTGAGGTAGGGCAACGTTATACCCTCTCTTTTAGCGGACGACGGAAGACCCCGCGGCACGTCCGAAATTACAACAGCGGGAATGTCCCATCGTGTAATTAATTATCCCGACAATTTCCACGGCCACTACAATTGACATTAATGGCCTTCGTGTTTGATGGCGACCACGCGAAAATGCGCAGGGCTGTACAAAATCAACCCCCTCTCCCCCCTGAAACACTTACAGAAGCGTAGCATGGAGTGAACAAGCACGCATAATAACTTCACCGCGGAACAAAAATCTTTGGTGATTATGTGGGATTGTGGAATTTCCACGAGCGCGGGAACAATAAATGAGTTTAACGATCCGGCCGACACCTGCCCACGACCTGACACAGCTGATTAGTTCATTGAAAAATGGTATTAACGCAGGCGATGCGTTACGGCTTCATTTCGGCCGTTTTAAAACACTAGACTAATTTAGCGGATATCCGTTTATATTTTAAGACTCTGAAGGTAACCAACACATATTTTTTGTTTGTATGCAATGTATAAAACAGCTGCGTGTATACAACAATGCGAGGACGACAGTGTCCTCTCTTCATCATCCTATTGCATCAAACTCACTGACTGCAGTGCAGTACGCACCGTTTATTGGACGTTGTTATGAAAAAAAGTACCAACTCATAGTTCACTGCAACTGAGATATCAAATGTCGAATTCTACTGCGTGTCTCCAGTTTCACACGCTCCTTCATTCCGGCGCCGCTCCACCCATCAGCAGTGCTAAAGACCTCGATTTTAAGCGCTGAACAAATGAACCATTTTATTCACAAAAGAACCAAACGCCATTGTGATGCAACTGAGAAAATCTAGGTTCAATGATAAACACCTGCATTTAATTATAATTGCATGCATGACAAAATTGCAGAACATGATTCCGTACTAGTACGTATAAGTTATTAATGCATTTAAGTTTTAAATTCATGTATTTGTTACTAATTTCAGAACAATAAAATATCGTGCTTGGTTCCTTTATGCATAATATGGTTCAAACGTCTCGCTCACTCACATTCTATTGTGTGTATCTAAACCTTGCATAAACCGTTTTTCCTAGGCTCTTTTTTTTCCTTCGAATATTATGTTTTGATGCTCGTTTTTCTTCCATGGCATATAATAGACCATCTCCTACTCCACCGTTTAATTATGTCATTGCAAATTATTTTGTAGGTTGGTTCTTTATTGCTTAACTACGTCCAGTTAACAATCTAATCTATGGCTAAAATTACGGAGTTTGAAAGTCGTTTTAAACAAGTTAAATACAAAGTGTCTGTAAAGAATAAGACGTTTGATTGGCTGCTGCACTCTACTTTGGCCATATATATGTGTGTGTGTGTGTGTGTATATATATATATATATATATATATATATATATATATATATATGCCACTTGTCCATAAAAATGACCAGTTGGCTTGAAGTGGAATGAAGTGGAATGCCAAGCAATCTAAATGCACACCAGACATCCTTTGATACCTGTGGTTAGTGTTCATAATTTTATTGTACTCAGTCTTGTATTTTTTTTTTCTTTTTTGGCCGAGTGGTATCTTTCGGCAGCTAAAAGTTTCTGAAATACATATTTCTCATATTATATTCCACGTTGGCAAAACTAGCGAGTGAATTTGAATCGACAGACTCGGAAGTGTTTACAAGAAAACAACATTTGCCGTGTGACATACGGCATTGTGTGAAATGCATTATAGGCTAGGTGGTTCGGGATAAAGTGAGCACTCAAACAAGCCCTGCTACAGTTCTATTTTCAGCAACTTCGTATCATTCCACGCGTAACGGCAAACGACCGGAAATATCTAACCTCTCTGGACACGTCACTTTATGTTTGCGCGTATAATTACATTTTGCAGTCGGTCGGAACCTGCATAGTTTGATTTAAAAATAAGTTTATTAATTATATGGAATACACGTATGTCGTTTTCGGTAGATTTCGTTTCAGTTATGTTGTATTTTAATATAAAAACACATGGAACTATATTGCGTGATTTCGCTGCCAACCACAGAAGCTGTAAGGCAACTATAGTTTATGTTGAATTATATACAGTAACGGCTAGTGACTTTTTAAATTATTAAATTTTTAGTGTGCACTTTATCCCGAATGACCTTTATCGGTTAGCGTTTAGCAAACTGAATACATTTAGCTCACTATCCCCTGATAAATGGTCCCATAGTTATATGTATCGTGAATAGCAGCAAACGTGTTAATCCCAGCACTAACAATAACTTAAGTTACACACAATTCATGGCTGACATTACTGTTATGTATTGCAAAGCTACTAAGGAACACTAGCAAGTTTGTTATTTTATTATTTGTAAGCAGAAATTTCTTTCTGAAATAGAAAAAAATTACACCGTAGTTCTTGCATAATCACTAGAGCCGTGAACTTTTCGCGAAAAAGAATTTTTGCCGCAGTTTATTTCGCTGTCTTACATGTACATCTGAAATTCAGTTTCAAAGTCAGTGATTGGATGTTTTATCTCTCACGTGTCTCGTAGTTAATCTCTCATATCACAGACGTGTAATGCTGCCGTAAACTTACTGGGATTGGCACAGAGAGACGTCACTTAACAAAGACACGCTGCCAATAGCCATGGAGCTGAGCAGGGGTGTGCACGTGAGGAACTGAAAAATAACTGGAACAAAAATATTTTCGCGATAAGTTCAAGGTCACAAAAGGACCATTGCATTGAAACCAAAATCGAAACAAGAACACGCATATTGACACTTAATGCTGTGAGCTACTTCAAGAAACCTTTGGGATTACAAAAGGAGACATTTTGTAAATTTTTTATAAATTATAATTAGTAAAATTTTTTGCATAAATTTGAGTTGCTTTGGCTGTTACTGAGTTTCTCAAAACAAACATTTGTTAAACATGTCATAAAATGCACTGATACACTGACTTTCAGTTCTCGTAATATTTTTAAAATAAGTTAATTACTTTATACTTAAACTTTGGCTACACCGCAATATCCATGTTATGACATAGACGAGCGATTGTACAAAAAAAAATTATTTTTTTTTATTTGGGGAAGTGACATGTTATCTGATCTGTAGGGACAGAAAAAATTTCGCAAATTCAATGACATACATGCTAGAATCCATTCTCCTATGCATACTCACGCCCCGTCGATTCGCTCATTGTCTGCTGTTCCGTTGAGTAGCAGCTAGTGGACAAATGGTCATTACTTGAGTATGCATAGGAAAGTTTATTCTAACATTCTGGTCAGAGGAGTCATTTGGGTGTTCAGGGGTATGGGGAAAATTACCCCCTCCCCTGGATTTAGAATTTTAAGTGTATAAAATATATTTTTTGTATTTTGTTATTTCAATAATGCTAACTTAAGCACATAAAACTGAAGTTGTATTACTAAAATTTCTAATTTATACATGCTTAATTAATAAAAAAGATGCAACAAGGTCACTGTCGCAAAAAAAATCTCTCGCCCCCTTCCCCCCCAAGAAAAATCTGAAATGATGCCCCTGATTCAGGTCATTGAATTCGCAAAATTTTCGTGTTCCTACTGAGATCTGGTGCTTGAAACAAATGTAAAAATATAACTTTTACGGGACAAACGCCCTTATATGTTCTTCGTATTAATTGATTGGATGGTTTTTTTTAACTATCAGCGTCAAGAGTTTTACCCACTAATGACAAATTTGTGTTGTGTTGCGGTAACTTTGTTTTGATTGGTACAGTCAAATAAGTGATGCCTTTACACAAATACATGCTGTCATTATCAAAGAAGCAGTACTGCAGAGGTGGAACTAAGACATTGAAATAAGTTGTTGCAAAAATAGATTTGCGAAAATCTAAGGGTCAAGTTTAGTACTATGTTCAACTCACAAGGGGCGGAGATAGGTTGTTCGGTGTTCTCATTGGCTGGAAGATGTTCCCGAATGTTGGAGGGCACTAGGATGCCTTTTTCCCGCCAGAAGTAAAGGTGTTTGAGGCGACGTACACTCTAAAAATAGTTTGTAAATTTATCAGACGTGCTTATAGGAGCGCTAAGAAAGTAGCTATGGTAGAATTGTTTCCCAGACATCCATGGTAGCACTTCCAAAACCTTTTTATGAAACAGTCAATATAAAGTGAAGTTACCAGACATTTTTGTATAAAACGTAAAAGTTTGCATATTTACTAGACGGAAGTATGGCAACTGTTCCATACTGCGTCTGGGATAATAAATTCGTAAACATTTTAGGAAGTTTTTTTTTTTACAGTGAGATATTTTGAAGTAGAGAAGCAAGTGCGCGGGGAGAGATACTGGTGTCTCATCTGGCTATATCGACGAAATAATTAACAATTAATTAACTATTCAATTATTTGCTTGCAAGGACACGAGTAGACGTCTTGTATGTAACGTTAGTAATCATAATTAATTCTTCATCTCATTGAGCTCTGCGTGACAGCAAGTCATTCAACGTTACTCTTATGTGTAGAGTAGTTATTTAGTGGAGTAATTATTTATCATCCCTGACCTTTATTAGTCTTAACGGCATTGAATGTATCGTCGTAATATAATATTACATTATGTGCTCCGTAAAATGTATCCGTTACTAGATACAATTAAATTGATTTGAGCAATTATATCACAAATAAATTTTGTAAATTTTGAGGGTTTTAAAATAAAAACACGTGCTAGAGCATTTGTATTGTAGGATGCAAGTAGCGAGGAAGGTGAGAGGAACAGAAAACGTTAATTAACTCTCGCTTGTTGGTAGGCCTGAATGACACTCGGTCATGTGCGAGAGAAGTATGGGATGGTGGTACTGTCAAATATAAATCGAATACTTCCTCTCAGATCTGAGGGTGTGAGAGGGTGGTTTTGAGTGAAGTGCGTTGAGTTTTGGCGTGGTGCGTCACTCGCATGAATGGTGCGTGTGTTTGACA
Source organism: Medauroidea extradentata (assembly GCA_003012365.1). Classification (NCBI taxonomy): domain Eukaryota; kingdom Metazoa; phylum Arthropoda; class Insecta; order Phasmatodea; family Phasmatidae; genus Medauroidea; species Medauroidea extradentata. The sequence continues at coordinate 22,208 of PNEQ01030485.1, read as the reverse complement.
GGAGTTAAACAATTGAATTCTTTATCCGTTCCTCAGTCAACTGAAGAGCAAGTTATCTGCGTTATTTTAAAATGCACACAGACACGTAAACGCTGCCAGAAAGTTGCATGCACTTTGAAAACACTTTCCTTAACGAAGAACAAATTTCACTATAAAGCGTATGAGGCAGAAACAGCATATGCCAATAGAGACACAGATTTTCGGTGAAAACAATTTTGCAGCAACATGTTTCAATGTCTTAGGCGCACATCTGTACACTGCGTGCCATCTTAGACGGCGAGTGGCAGCTGCTGAGTGAAGGGCTCATCCAAGGAATTCAAGCAGCAGGCCGCTGCAAAAACACCTAGTAGCCTATAAATACCGGAGCGAAATCGACCTATGTAAATTAGTCATTTGAATTTAAAACGGTAATATTATATGCAATACATTCCAGATCGTTACCCGCCAACTTACATGGCGCTTGCTGTAGCTCTGAAATATGATCAATAATTGGATGTTGTTATCTGTCAGCGTCATGAGATCTCTATCAGCAAATTACAGGCGTGTGGTGCCGCAGCATACTTGTTATGATTGGCGTAGTTTAAAGAGCGCAACGGTATGTTGCCAATAATAATTAATAGCGGCAGTAATTTTTGGTGAAAAGAATTTTGCAATTATTTATTTCAGCGCCTCGTGTGCACGAGTGCAGGTCTGCTTCGTGGCCAGTGATTGGCTATTTTAACTCTCACTGTCTCGTGGTTCTACCAGCAAATCACTGACGTGAGGTATCGTATTGATCTTGTTATGTTTGGCTAAGTCATATGAGTGACGCCTGTGTACAAATACACTCTGCCAATTACCATGAAGCAAACCTGCAGATGTACTTGTTTGCCTTTGAAATGAATCTTGCAAAATTATTTACATTAAACACCAATGGCTATACACAAAAACTTATCCAGATTTGGAGTACTGGCACTCCAAAATTAAATAAGTGATCATTCGTTTATAACTAGCGACTGAAATTTTTTTTTCAAAGTATTTCAGCATCAGCTTGCTTTAATGCCTTAAGTCCTCGCTCTTCAGTTTTGCAGTGGTTTTCTAAATATATTTATTAACGCAAATTAATACATATATCAAAAATTAATTCTGGCAGTTTTAACACTCTTTATATCATCGTTAGAGGCCCGGATATTTCGCGGGTTCAACGCCCAGCAGGCTAGACTCCACAGTCCTGTGTGCACTGTCCTCAGCTATATTTGTTCATTGGCTGCTGCTTCAGTGAGTGAGCATTTGAACATTTGACGATGTAGCGCAGGAGTCCGTGAGCGTTTTTACGCATGTCCGCCATTGGTTCGGAGTCCGCAAGGTCACGTTTAATAAACAATGACCCAATCGAAACAGTTTCCAACATATACATGACTTAGAAATCCAACCTCTCCTCAGTTGAATCCGCGAAATTTCCGGGGCTCTAATCATCGTTATTATCTGAATTTTTCTGTTCCAATACACCAAACAGATTTTTAGATTTTATTCCCCTGAAATAGCTTAGATTTTATTCCCCTGAAATAGCACACACTTTTTTGTCAAAACAAGCCAAAATGAAAAAAATTAATTTTTTGCTAGCAAACGGCACATTATTTAAAATAAAACGCTCTGGAAAAATTGTGTGCCGTATGACTGTACACAGTCTCGATTTTTTCAAAGCGTTGGGTTAATAAATATTTAAGTTATTTGCAACTGTTTGAAGTAAATGAAAGATCATGACAAGAGGTACGTCAATTTCGCGGATTCATCTGGCAGTAGCCTAGATTGCTCAGTCCTGTACACGCTCTGGATACAGTCGATTATTCATTGGCTTACAACATTACAAACGATAGCTCTATGAATCATTTCCTTATTTACTACTGGCTTGCAGTAGTCAAATGCGTTTCGTGACAGCCACCAGCTAATCACACACGTGATTATGAAGTATATATTTTTGGGGTTCAACCTGACCTGGAATGTATTTGCTAAATTGACGTACCTCTAAACATGGCCTTAAGAGCACATCTACAGGCCTACTCCATTGGTAATGGCAACAGTTATACCTAGGGCTAGGAATATTTCGCGAGTACAACGACCAACATGCTAGAATCCATTATCCTGTGTATACTGAAACCCTATCATTTGTCCATTACCTGCTACTCATTCAGCAGCAGACAATGAACGATTAGACGGGGCTTGAGTATGCATAGGACATTGGATTCTAGCATGCAGGTCATTGAACTCGCGAATTTTTCCTAGCCCTAGCTATAGCGCATAGGCATATTTATTTTGACTCTGCCAATCATAACTACTGTTCTGCTTCCTGGTTAATGACTGGGTAAACTCCCAGATTACTGAGGATTTACCTGCTAATCGTATGACGTGTGGTGTCGCGGTAACCCTGTTCTGAAGGACACATACAAATGAGTGTCGCCTCTACACAGTTGCAAGCTACCAATAATCACGAAGCAGAGCTACTGGTATGCAAGTAGGCACAGATTAAATAGTAACACAGACATGAAATGAAGTGGCGGCCTGTTCGATGCGGGCGAACTCCACCGCTTATTGGCTGCCCGAGGTCGTTGATACAAGCCCCGTGTCTGTTTGGCTCCTGCGTGTTACAGCAGGTTTCCTATTGGCCTGGCTGCCGGCTAGAAAGGCAGCCACCTTACACTGATTGGCGGTAGGCCAACGAGCTATATAGTAAACATAGAGGGGCGGAAACAGCAATCTTCAAGGCTCTGAGGTAATGTCCAATTGAAAGTGGTATTTTGACCCTAGATAAAATGGCGGACTCGTATATCCGGTCAAAATACGAGAGCGATTATGCTAATTTAAACATTATTACAGTATAATATATTACAATAATTATTGGGAATTTTTCCTGTGTTTAGCGGGAATATAGTGGAGCTATAAAATAACGGATTTTATGAGAAAATTTGACGGATTTTCAATATAATGTGGGCCACACTGCTGTTCGACATATTTTCTAGAGTCAAAACAGCCGATCAATGGGCTTCACTTTGAAAGCGTTTCCGCCCCTCTATGTTAACTATGTATCTCGTTGCGGTAGGCGTATCCGCAATGTTGCTGGCCAGGGAAGCCATTTTGCTGACGTGTGTGACTGAGTTCGCTGTCCTATCCTGTAATTCACTTATGTACAGTATTCCTAAATATTCTGTGCCCGTGACAAGCGCCATATAGCAGAAGGCCGCAGCCTCAAATCTGGCAACACTGCACACAAGGATCAGTCTTACACTTCCTTTAGCTCTCCAAAGGCAATGGCTGTACGTGATTCGTTATCCTGCTCTACATACCGACGAATTAGAAGAAGCCACTGCCTTTGGCGAGACATGAGTAGGTAGTGTTAAAATGACCCTTCCTGGCAGGATGTCAGATCTAAGGTTGCTACCTTCTACTTAAGGCTTCTGCCTACCTCGGAGCGCGGCGAGAGTAAGGATAGGGTTGTTAAACTAAATTCCGTGTAGCTCTGTCACCCTTTGAGATATCGCTTTCGGATGAAAACCATTTTCTGCATTGATAAGAGGAGAATACTGCTACGTAAACGGAAAAGAATTTTATGAATACAGGGTTTCGAGTGTTTAATCGGCATGAAAACACTTATTTGCTCATAGTTTTCAGGGTATTGATACAACTTGCTAAAAGATTCCGTAGCAGTGTGGGCCGTATCGTACTGAACAAAAAAAGTCAGTGGTGGCATATATGTAGGTTTGAAAGTGACTGAGATATTTAGGAATATAATTTGACCTGTAACGCCCTATACTTGCTGCCGCCGGAGCTCTGAGGTAGGCAGAGTCCTTAAGATGACTGTGAGGGCATTGAAACAAAGTGGTGCAAAAGTCGTTCCGCAGACTCAGTTGTCCTGTAACATAGTCTCCAAGAATATGTGTATTCTCGAACTGTTAGCAGCTGTTCATTGGCTACTTCGTTCAAATTTTTTCTAAGCTTTTTTTATACTGTGGGTCAGAAATACGTCCTTACCAATAAAAATGATAGTGCATCGCTAGAGATGATGGTATATGGCGAAAATGTTTTGTGCCAACATACCCTTGAAAACACTGTGGTTTCTGGCGACATGTGTGATTGGGTGATATGTCTGACACAACTTAGCTGTGTGCAGACGAATAAAAGACATCAAATATTACAATACCGGAATTGTTATTGACTCAGTCAAATAGGGCAACAGATCTACGTACAATCGAAAGCCAGTATTTCCCCGCGATAAACCATTATCTTTACGCATCATTAATTTGTTGGGTACTATGTATTATGTATAAATGTAATTTCTTTGTCTAACATTCAAGGAATTTTTACCATTTCTTTCCCCACGGACCGTTGTTTCACTGCTCAGATAATTTCTCTTAATGAAATATATATTAAGATAAAAAATATAACTTCGTTTGTGAGTTCTGTACGTAGAAGGTTTTTGCATTTTTAAATTTAATTCGAAATGTCAGTTTTGTTTAAATACTATCCAAAATTACTTTCCCATTGTTCGAGACATGGAAAATTCGCATTTATATTTGGCAGCCAACTAGACTTCATTGTCGTGTTTGTTGCTAACACAATCTGTGACGTCATTTACGTATTTGACAAATGTACATGTATTTCATACAGACGATAGTTTATCGCCGGAAAACATGACTATTTACTGGGATTCAACGTACGTTCAGCTTATGACAATGTGACTGTCTTTCGCTTGTGCGTATACGGGTTTCCCTATTTGACTAAGCCAATAAGAACCCCGCTACTGTAATATTTGATGTCTGTTATTGGTATGCAGACAACTACGTTGTGCCAAAAGTACATCATCCAATAATATATGTCACAAGATACCACAGAGATTTCAAGGCACAAACAATTTTCGCCGTATTCCATCATCTTTGGGGATTGGTCATTTTACTATAGAAATATGTATTGTTAGTTAAAAGCGTTCCCCCGCTTCAAATCCACGGCATTGTATGTTAATTTTAACCATTGTTTGCAGTCTAGTTTGCAGTCAGAAAATAACGCGAAATTTGCATGTCTCTGCCTGTAGTTTGTTTCGGTTGACAGATGTATTTCTGTAACCAAACTCACGCCTGTCTTCCCTTGTATTCCAAATAGTTCGTAGACGCACATCTCTAGCTACAGTTTCGAACACCACTATCGAATGCCTTGCTGTGCTGAATCAATCGTGTAACCGCACTATCAGCACGAACATAGCGTACAGACAAGCAGTCCTGTGTTAAAAAAAAAAAAAAAAAGCAGAATCAGGTGTTTTTGTACCAAAAAACATTAGCAGACTATATTCCCAAATTACTTTTGTAACATAAAAAAATTGTGTAATCTTTACAGTAAATGCTTGGTAATACACAAATATGTACGTATATTTACAAATATGTTTGTATATTTATAAATGTTTTTGTATATTTACAAATAACTACAGTACATTTACAACGAAGTTATTTTACATTTTAAAAAAATATCTTAGATGACAAAATTAGCCAACCAAATTTCAAGGTTTTTTCTTGTAAATGTTAAAAAAATTTTGTCAATTATAACTAGTTATCGAAGGTTACTTTTTTCATCATCAAACACTGTAAAATATATCCCACTAGATTGCATATGCAGACCTGTGACATTATTGATGTTGTGGCTAGTCTGATAAATGTTTTGGCACAAGTTACATATCAACTTTTTCTAGTTAAAGTATGACTTTTTTTTACTGTGTAGGGTAAAAAGAAAAAAAAAAGAACACGGACAATCCAAATCTGCCCTTACTATTTACACCACACTTTTTTTTTTGCCATCGCGGCACAAATGAACTCACCCATGCCTGTCCCCAACAATGAAACATCCCTTCCAGTTCCTTCTCACTCCTCGCAGCTAGTCGACACAATAAAACACTATGGGTGAGGGGGGTAACTAAGCCGTTTTCTTCTCGCTTCGGTGGCAATCATGCGAATCATTCCGCTACATAATTCCTGCCTACAAGCGCCGAGGGCAACGTACAAGCCTCGGCACGGGTTTTCAGGCCCTTGTGTCCGCTGCAGTACTGCTGAACACCCCATACCCTCCCCCAACCAAACACTACCTATCATCCACACCCGTTTACAACAGAACCCCTCGATAACTTTGTCGCTGAGGCAGAAAGGCACAGCGAGTGGTTCGGACCATAGCCATTTTTAGTAGAAGGCCGCGGCCTTAGATCTGGCAACCCTGGCAGGAAGGGTCATTTTAACACTTCTTTGTCTCGCCAAAGGCAGTCGCTTCCCCTGATTCGCCGATACGTAGAGCAGGATAACAAATCAGGTACATCTATTGCCATTGGAGAGCTAAAAGAAGTGTTAAAATGGCCCTTGTGTGCAGGGTTGCCAGATCTAAGGCCGCGGCCTTCTACTTGAAATGGCTATGTTCGGACGCAAGGTAGGACTGACGTGACAGCACGATGTACTGACTCCTACGTGCACGAGGTTAAATGGCGTCACCAGATGACTTGAGCCATTGAATTTTGGCGACACAAATTTCGCTACAACTTGTTTCAATGCTTCTAGATCAATTAATGGATGTTTTCCAACTTCCCGAGTCTCAAAGGTGGGGGGGGGGGGGGTTCGACATGCCAACCACAGACATGTGAAGTGTCACAGTAACTTTGTTCTGATTAGAAAAGTAGGCATATGAACGAAACCTCTGCACCGCAGACTAAACTGTAATACAGACGGGAAATGACGTGGCGGTTCATTTGATACTGGGAACTTCGGTGCATATTGGCTGCCTGAGGCTGTTGATACAAGTCCCGTGTCTGTTCGGCTCCTGTATATTACAGCAGGTTTCCTATTGGCCTGGCTACCTGCTAGCAAGACAGCCGCCTTCCGCTGATTGGCCGTAGCCTTATCCGCCATGTTTCTGGGCTGCGAAGCCATTTTGCTGACGTGTTTGACAGAGTTCGTTGTCCTATAGGCGAGTGCGTGGTACATAAATAAACGCTGAAAACATTAATTGATTTCTACGCTTTTTCCGAAGCCAATATTTATAAAATACTCAATGACAATCCTAGATAATGATATTTGTCTATTTCATGAGTAAATATTTATCCAGAATTACTAATTCGTTACGCGTGATCTAATGCGCAGCAGTTAAATGCACGAGGTTCCGGCGTCAGAGATAGTGCCTCAGAAGTTCGTAACACTGGAAACAATTTTGTTTAAAACGTTGGCCCAAACTATTGTCTAGGATTGCTATATTCTAATTTTCGCAAATTGGTTTCAAGAAACCTACAGTTACATATTAAGGGCGTGGTTCACCTCAGTTTTAACATCTTATTTTATTTTTATATTTGTACCAGATATTTTTTTTTCTTATTTTTGACTAACATTTTGATTAAATCTTCCTCTTAAGAAATTTTTGTATCTCTCATAGTTTTTGGGTAATTAGTCGTAAACATCAAAATGTGCACTTTAAGGTTTTATGTACGCCACTAAAACCAACTGACATACCAAACAGACAAAATGCACAGTGTATAACATGGCTATGATTTGACATTTATAAAAACAAAAACATAAAATAATTTTGTATATAATAAAAATGCTGAATTTTTAAATGAAAATTAAAAAAATTGACAACTTTTTAAAAATACAAATTATATATTTTTTTGATTTTATACCTGTCAAATCATAGCCTGCAACATTGTTATACAGTGTGAATTTTGTCGGTTTGGTATGTCAATTGGTTTCAGTGGCGCAATTAAAACCGTAAAGTCCAAATTTTTAGGTTTACGACTCATTATGCAAAAACTACGAGAGATAAGAAAATTTCCTAAGAGGAATAATTACTTACAATTTATGTATAAAATAAGAAAAAAATCTGGTACAAATATAAAAATAAAAAAAGACGTTGAAAAATTTAGGTGACTGCGCCCTTAATCATAGCCGTCTTCAGTAGAAGGCCGCAGCCTTAGATCTGGCAACACTGTCAGGAAGGGTCATTCTAACACTTCTTTTAGCTCTCCATAGACAATGACTCTACCTTATTCGTTATTGTGCCGTATATACCGGCGAGTCAGGTAGAGTCATTGTTTATGAAGATCTAAAATAAGTGTTAAATTGACCCTTCCTGACAGGGTTGCCAGTTCTAAGGCCGCGGCCTTCTACTGAAGACGGCTATGCCTTAATGATTTCTATTATGTATAGAGGTACATCAATTTCACAGATTCATCTGGCAGTAGCCTAGATTGCTCAGTCCTGTACACGCTCTGGATACAGTCGATTATTCATTGGCTTACAACCTTACAAGCGACAGCTCTATGAATCATTTCCTTAATTACTACTGGCTTGCAGTAGTCAAATGCGTTTCGTGACAGTCACCAGCTAATCACACACGTGATCATGAAGTATATATTTATGGGCGTTCAACCTTACCTGGAATGTATTTGCGAAATTGACGCACCTCTAATCATGTACCACGACCTCTTAAATTCTGTATTCGTAAATATTCTGTGTCCGTACGAAGACATGCAGCCAATCGCCAAGACGCAGAACTGTAAATGTTGACGAAGGACATTTAAACACGTTGGTTACTGCTAAATTTTTCTCACAAAAAAAAAACAGTTGATCTACAGACTTTGGAATATTTGGTAAGAACATGCGAGGGATGGGGAAGCCTAAATCTCTCCAAGGCAGTGAGATTATACAATATCTACGGCAATGAACTTATTACGTTTTAACACAAATAATTTTGATCCAGTTTCTGTGCACCTGACGTTTACATCTTCAGGTCCGCTTCATTGTGATTGGCAGCGTGTCTTTGTAATCAACAGTCCTCAGTGTGTAATCGACAGTGCAAGCGAACTGTATAAGTTGACCTTTCTAAATTATACAAGTTTTATAAAGAATTAACTTTATTTACATAACATAACCCAACTTATAGTATAATAATTCCTAAAGCTGTGAAAATATTTTAAAAACATAACTGAAATGAGTAATTTGAATCCTCAGCAATATATGCCACCACTGACTATTTCACGTTCGCCTCGGTGCGGCCTTCACAGCTATGGGATTTCAATCACTGATTTTAATTTCCTAAAAATTGAGATCAAATAAGTGTTCTAAACACCCCCTCCCCCTCGCCTACCCTTACAATATTCGGGCACATCTACTTATTACTTTCTTCCTACGTTTTAATTCATATAACATTGTTTGAGGACTTGAGGAGCGGACTTTGAAAACCTGACAAGGTCGAAAATTAGCCGAACATATTTTCTTTATGAGGTTGATGAGTTAGGCGTGAGTATATAGTAAAATATAATTAGATTATTACCTGTTCCATTGACAAATCGTGTGAAAACTTGCCTTTTCATTCAAAACCAGGCACGTCCACCTCACTGTAATTTTGAATTCGAAACTCGGGCACAACAGCTGCTATATACACTCTAAAAAGTGTTTTGTAAAATTTACAAAGTTTTTCTTTGTGAAATCATTAGTTTATTAAATTACAAAGGTAAACTTTGTTATACTACAAAATAATACTTTGTTCCTATATACCGACACACTGTGATTTTTTTTAATAAGACAAGGCACTTCTTTGTTTGTAAATTTTGGAAAATTGTCCTTGTAAAATTATTAGTTTATAACATTAAAAGGATTTTGTTTGCAAAAAAACCTAAAAAAAATGTGTAGTCTACCAAATTCACAGGTTCGCCGGAAATTACTTATGCGAAGATCACAACTTCTGGTAATCATTTTCTGGAATAAAGTGAATGTTTATATGAATTACGTTCTTTTAAAGAAAATATTATGACTGGACTGTACATTTAATGTACATAAATTAATAAAGACTTAACTGTACAGAAGATAAAGTGGTCTAGGGGTAAGACGCGTAGGATATAAGTGTGGGGAGAGTGGTTCGAAACTTAGTCCCTCGTAGTTTCTTTCTATTTTTTAACTTTTATTTTAAATAATTTCATGTAAACGTCCTTTACTCAAAAGTTATTTGATAAATGTGTTCAGTGTTATTTATGAAGTTCAATGAGCTTTTATTTTTTTGCTTACTGATAGTACAACTACAATGCTATTCCTTGTAATTTTACAAACATGTACTTTGTATTTTATTACAAGGACAGGCATTGTAGTTTTACAAGGAATTTTATTACAAACTGTGTTTCCATAAATGTTCTTAGTAAAAGTACAAACTTTTTTTACAGTGTATGTTGGAAGACGTAGAGTTACGAAGTGTTGCTTCCACCAAGTTGATTAACCTTTAAATTCGTTAATGTCCATAGCATTCGTATATAACTAGACATGAGAATTATTATCTTTAATGACAAATGAAGAAATAGCCGTAACTTGACAATTGAAATTACTTACGGCAATAAATCTGCCATATTTCATTTTCGTTAGTTTGGCAATATATCAGTTTTATTCGCTTTCCTGTAAAAATTGGCTAAGCTGGACATGTCTAGTTTTGAGACTTTCCCATCACATTTCCGTTAACGAAGCATATAATGGACTTCGAAAGCCTTATCGTGAAAGGTGACTTGTACCCAGTTTCAAGATAATGCCTTCCCATGCTCTTTCTAAATTATCTGAAGCAGTCAGAGTAAGTTTAACCTTCTGCGACTAAGATGGTGCTGAGTAAATGCACAGTGTACTAGGAAGTCCAACTGAGGGCACCGCATGGCTAGTCGGTAAAAAAAGAAATGTTTATTAGCAGCTACAAAATATTTAGTTGAAATTCCCTCTGTCAAATACTATTTTGCTATACCTACTAAAATTCTATGATCACCACCATATAATATTGTTTGATATACAAAATAATTTAGCAGAGAGAACTTCCCACAAAATATTTTCAGTGTAGGGACCTTGCAAATTTAGCGTTATAACATGACAGCGTCAGACTGGATTCCAATTTACTGTTAACTCTAAAAAATTATTTGTAAATTTACCAGACGTGCGTATAGGAGCACTAAGATAGTAGGTATGGTAGAATAGTTTCCCAGACATCCATGGTAACACTAATAAACTTTTTTTATAAAACAGTCAAATGTATACTGAAGTTACCAGACTTGTTTTGTAACAACTACAAAAGTTCGCGTATTTACAAGGCGGAAGTAAGGAAACTGTCCCATACTACGTTTAGGTTAGTTAATTATAAACATTTTAGGACGTTTTTTTATAGAGTGTGCACATCTGACAACAACTCGCAGCTAAGTTATTCACGGACTCCAATGGACGACTTGAAAAGAGGCGGAGCTTCAGTCAGGTGTGGGATACAATACCTACCTCCATGGATACCGCAGCCGAACATAACCTTCATTTAGCTGTTTGGCTTCACATGTCCCGGATGAGATGAACGTCAAGAAAATTGATATAATTTGTTTGGAATTTGCCGTTTTTTTTTTTCAGGTAAACATTAATCTTATGTATTTGCGTATCTTAACCATGAAATTGACAGTAATTTTTTTTTACCCTTGCGTGCAAATCTATGAATGCGCAACGTTTTTGCTTTCTGCAATTACCAACAAACTAATCAGCATGTTTGTAAACAAGCTTTGTTTTCCACAGTAGTTTTCCCCTGCGGTGACGTCAGTGGGCGTGTACTTCAAATCGTCAATTTACAGTGCAAGGAGTTGTAAAGCTAGTTTGTCGGAAAAGCTCCCGATTTGTCGGGAAAGCTCCCGAGGAGAATCACGTGTCACTACTGATGAGGTTGATTTATTTTTGTTTTGAGCGCATCGGATTCCGCGGCCGCCGCCCAGATGACAAATAGTTGCAGCAGACGAGGTTGAGTTGCCATAGGTTGAATCCCCGAGGAACCGTAGATCAGGAACAGCGAGGGCGCTAACGAACGGTAATTAATTGAATTCCTCTCGACACAGCGGGGCAATCGAACCAGACCCACCCCGGTAGCAACTTCTCTTCTTCTCCCGCGAGTGTAAAGTAATTACAAGGTCCATATCTCCACCCCGCGATCGGGTGAAGGCGTGAGAGAGATGTAACTTTTTTTATTTTCTATCAGCCCGAGACATGAAAGAACGGATCCGTAATGTTATTAGCCTCCCGACGTCAGGGGACTAAGGTCAAGAGGCAATCGATGACCTGTTTGTGACCTATACACATAAAGTAATTTATATTTAACCATTTGTAGAATTGACGCAGAATTGCTCGAGCTATAGATGAATTCATTAGGGACCCTTGATTTTCATGAAATTGTTTTTGGATTACTTTGTTTCAGTGCTTGGATGCTTTAACTCCCACGGTCTTGACGTTATGTCTTCAAGTCACATATGTGTACTGTTGCAGCTAACTTTGTCCAGACTGACATAGTCATAAAATTAACGCCTCTCAATGCAAAAAAAAAAAACCTTCTGAAATGTTTAAGAAGTAACGAACCTAAACATTGCATGGCAAAGTTACCATACTTCCGCCTTGTAAATATACAAACATTTACATTCGTTACAATACAAGTTTGGTAACGTAAGTATACATTTGAATGTTTTATAAAAAAAGTTTAGGAGTGTTACCATGAATGCCTGGGAAACAATTATACCGTATCTACACCACAGACTAAATAGTAATACAGACGTGAAATGACGTGGCGGCTCGTTTGATATAGGCGAACTTGGCCGCTTATTGGCTGCCCGAGGCTGTAGACTCCAGCCCCGTGTCTGTTTGGCTCCTGCATGTTACTACAGGTTTCCTATTGGCCTGGCTGCCGACTAGCAGAGCAGCTGCCTCACGCTGATTGGCAGTAG
>PNEQ01030484.1:0-15580 GCA_003012365.1 Medauroidea extradentata | reverse complement strand
TTGGCAACAATTGAATAAGCTGCACAACTACTTTAGTACATATTAATCAGATTACTAATTAACAAATTACTATCTATTCACGTAAATATGAACATGGCAGATGATCACCAAGCTGAAACATGGTGACCTAGCATTCCATAAATAAATGTGGTTTATTTTTCTTCAGAAAGTATAAAAAAAATACAGTAAACTAAAAATATCTTCATTACTGAAATATTATTGTAAACAGGACATTTGTGGGTTTGATGTATTGAGAATTTCTATGAGAAATTACAATAAACATAAACTACAACACATCATAATGCAGTTTTATTAACAATACATAGAAAAAAAAGTACTTTGTAAGTATTATCACAATATATTCTTAAGAACACACACGTAAATAAAAGGCGGATATAAATTAGATAAAATGTCACACCAAGTAACAAGCTACTTTGTATTCATTGAGCACATTCAATACATGAGCAAACTTTGCAGACAAAACCAAACATGCAAAGTAAATATTAAACATAAAGGTAAATACTGTTGAAAGTATTTGAAACAAGTGAAACTATTATTTTTGGATTGCATCAGCCTTGAACCTGCAATGGTGGTAACTACAAAGATCAAGATAAACATAGAATAAGAATATATTACCTTAACTTTATCCCAGCTTACCAGTTATAAACAAATGATCATGCTCTGAAGATAATTACATCACATATTGTATACAAGTATTACTACACAATACTGTCAAGAGTTCTATTGGAAATTTAAAACTAAAAAAAGAATTGCATACAAGGAATTTTGAATACACATATACAATATTAACAGAAACAATAAGCAAGCAATTTAAAACCTGTCCAGTCATATTATTGGTAGTGGAATCAAATGCTTGTAATGCTTTAAATCAAATAAATTATGCAACTAAAGTAGCCTACTTTTGGACCTATGGACAGACTGTAGCCATCTCGAGTATGCACTAGTTGGTTCAATACTAACTTCTAAGTACTGATCTGTTAAGGGCACTGCCTATCTTGAGCGGTTTTGCATGTTAGAGGCTCGTAAGCGATGGAGCTAAAAGGGTAACCTTGAAGTAAGCATCAAATGCTGCATCTCCACAACAAGCCAATCACATAACTATTGTGCAAGATTCCTGCCAATCCATTTTTATCACAGGACTGTTAAGAGGTGACAATATCATTTTACTGGTGGAAAGTCTATAGCAAAGTTCAGCGCATCCGCTTTGCATCTGTCCAGTTAGAACATTTTGAAGTATGGCAGCCTGAAAAGGCCATTTTAACTATGGTGGAGAGCTTTGAAACAGTATTTTTTTTTTAATGAGCATGGTGTCATCACATTGACATTCCATACTAGTCCGAAGTGGGTTTTTCTTTTATTGTATTGGCACAATCTGCGCACGTAGAATAATTTTTAAGAAAAAAACATATTTCCCTGTAAATTACAACAAATTTGAAGTGCTTGGAAGGCAGTGTCCTCAACTCCAAACAACAGAGGCTTGTGAGAAATTGTTTCTGTATAAAGTGTTAAGGTTAAGTGGGATGATTATCAATTACATGCATTCAAAATAACCAGTTATTTGTAAAAGTGTTGCTAATGTTACAGAAGTCAGAAAGTTATCAACTTTAACAATGATGATATTTCATTATTACCATTACATCTTGAGTGATAAATCAAAAGTATTGTACATCCCTAGTGCACACCACATGTCTGACGAGAAGTTAACAAAATTTATATAGAAATTATGAATTTATAAAGAAAGGGGCATGGAAAAGGTTAGTTTGCAACATTTACTGTAAAATCTGATTAGAAAGTAATTCAGTTTAAAGTACTTTTCATTATAAAGGACATCTAATGAAACCTCTACCAAGAGTTTTCAATTGGAAGCAGTTTTGCAGCAATCGACTATGCCTCAATTGTAAGTCATGTATAAAATAAATTTCAACTTTGCAACAGTCTTACAAAAAGTAATAAAGTTCTATAAACTGTTGTCGTAAACATTAACATTATATAACTATATTAGTCTTTGCCAGACAATTTCAAGCTGAAAAATATTTTATACATAACTTAACAATTGGTGCATAGTCAGTTCATGCATAACACTGTCCAATTTAATAAATGTTTAAGTATAGGGTATTTTCAATTTTAAATGCAGAAATTCAAGTTCCCTTTACATACTTTGTAATAAGATTGATTTCACTGTAGTGTAAGTAATTTAAAGCCAACCATTAAAAGCAAGGGTAACACGTAAATAACATTTAATTATAACCAAACAAGGCTCGAACACACACACGAAAATTTCAAGAAAGTTTCATCATCTTAAACATATTTCTAAACCACAAGTAAGACAAAACTAAACATTCTTTTATTATGAACAAGAAACAAGGTACCATTAACATTATAACTGTATGGTGTCCACCAGTACCGGAAACAACTGCCAAGTCAGGGCATTCCTGCCTGAAGCTACAATTTCTCAGTCCGGAAACCAATGTCCAGCACTACATAATCTGGATCGTAGGCATAGTCTCGCAATGGATGGAGGGGGGGAGCAGACCACCTAATTCCAAATAATTTTAAATAATTTTACCTAATGAAAATTTTGCACGTAGCAACTCTTTGATGCTGACATAAATATTTAAATATCCTCTGCCCACCCCCTTCCCAAATAGGGTGCTTTGCTATGTCTACTCCAAGAGTTGCTGAAACACTGTTGTATCCTGTCCATGCCTGTATGTACCTACACCCCACATACTGTCTATCAAGCCCTCTTCCATCATGTCCTAGACCCATTGTACAGTAAAAAAGAAGACCACATGACCATCATAATCATGTTCCCAGTGGTTACTCAAACAGGAGTTCCTTGGCTTGGTTGTGACATGGTAGCTCACGTCCAAACTTCCCATCAGACTGCTATTAAACTATTAAAGATTACAAATGCAAAATAAAAGCTGCACATAGCTAACTATTTGCTAATCGAGACAAAGGACAAAAAAACTTTACCACTCATCGAGTGCTTGCACACAGTAAAATAAGATGGAAATTCTTCACAAACATATTTTATAATGTCTTATACTTTTTCATTCTTATTACTTTTGATAGTTATCTTCATGCGTAAAGTGATGACGCTTCCAAAATGCAAACACCATTAATTTCTTTCTAGAGAAGAAACAAATCCAGCAACAACTTTGCAATTACTGAGGGTCCATCCAATATATTCCACACATTCATGAATGTGGTGATCACGCTGCAGCATTCCATAAATTCAAGTTATACAAATATCTAAATCCATCACTTGAGTTACGCTGCACTTATCCCACAGGGTTCCTGGTCATTCTGTTCACTAAAACATCACATTCAAGAGGCGAGGAAGCTACGACATGTTACACTCCCGAGTCCAGCACTCAACATGTATAAGAATTTGTAATTTAAAATTACAAGTTCAATAGAATCAGAGAGATCCATCATTTCTGTCCTCTATACATTAACCACTCTGCAATGTAAAATCCAGACTTCAAGTACACAATTTTCATAACCTTAAACTGTACTACATATTGTGCAAGAAAAAACTACAGCCTCGGCAAGTGTACAATTGTGGAATCTTTGGCGAAACCTACACAGAAAGTATTTAAGTTTGTAAACATTGTACTGTTGGCTATTTCTCTTGATGACTGTCCAAATACATATAACATACGTGATTTCCTGCAAACCTTCTACTTCTTTGATGACCTTGCAAATGGAATGTAGTTAAATAGTGGTGTTGCTTTCTTGCCAAAAATAGGCCACTGATGTAGATACTAGAGTCAGTCACACTATTTGGTTGGGTACAAACACAATGGCCTTCTCAAACAGGTTTGTCATCAAGTTCATCAAAATATTGAAAAAATTTAGTAACCGCTTGTGAGAGACTTTCTACAACTGAGGGGTTAAGTTCTTAAGTTTTGAGCAATCTGAGCCATCTATCCAACAAATAGCCAATAACCAAACCTGAATTTCATCAAAAATCATAAGCTTCTATGCGCCTTAGAAAATGTGTTGGTAAATCATGTAAACTAGAATAGATGCTCAAGGTGGCCATGTGATTATACTTTCTACCACATCACAAATCAATGACAATATCCTGTTGCTATTTGGCAAGATTTTAAATGCTATTCGAACAGTATGTTTATCCTAAACTGTTTGAAACATGAAAACAAACTTACTACATTCAGCCAATTTATGACAATAACAAAAGCAATTGGAGATGCCTCCATTTGTATTTTTAAAGTAATAAAACTTTTTGTAATCATATTTTTGTACAGTTTCATGACCAATTCAACAAGGCTACTTAACATATACTTCATGTAGGCATTTTTGTATGTTTATGGTCATTAGTCTGAAAACTTCAACTATCTGTTGTTCACTGAAATACCTTAATCCAAGCATTGTTTTTACGCAAATATTTTTTAATCTTACACTACTAAAATTTTTACATTTTTAATTTTATTCAATACAGCTGGCCATGTTGTCATTTGGTTCCACAAAGTTGAACTTGTTTAATTTACTAGTACTGTAATAAAAGAGAAGCAGACTTTATATCATTTGTACATAAGTTTTGTTTACACTATACCAAACAAATTTCAAAAACAACATTTTAAGTAGTAAGGTATTACCATACAGCACTTACGATCTGTGGCTTTTAGGAAAGATAAGAGATAGTAGATTTACTGGACGTTTCTCTGTTCCTCTTGGAAAAGGGGGAAATTTTGTATATGGTCTAATGACAGTAGAATTTCATTAACAGAACAAATGCTAACAATGCATTTTTTTACCCTCTTCATTAATATCGTAAAAGAAGCCTTTCAGCTGGACCACAATAATGCATAAACAAAATCTCATCACTGTTTACTAGCAGCTCTTGTAGAAGAAGTTACTGACAGGAGTAGTGACAGTCTGTTTAGTGAGACTGACAGCGTCGCTAGCAACACGTCTGTCTCGTTCCACGGCCCAGCATCACTGCTGCAATTGTTTCAGGTCTAGGAAGCCACAATACATAAGGGTGCTGTCCAAACCAAACCAAGGAAGCCATTAATAACAATCAGTCTGAATACCTATCAGCAATTAGCTACATCAGAACATTTGAGGATGACGTAGACTTCTTTGGGGACAAGGATCTCAACAGTACCAAACAAACAATACCGCAAACACTCACTTCCTGCCCTGATACTGTGTCATGCAAGGAGGCACATCAGCAAGCAAGGAGCAGCAATGCTTAAAAAATGCAGAAAACCAACTTTAGACAGCCATTGGTATGCTAGTGAAAACAGCTGATACTCGTCAAATTGAATGGGTCGATGAAAGAAAAAGCACAATACTGAATCAAAACAACATCGCAGTGAAAAGAAACTGTACACACTGCTTTCAAAAAAAATAAATACATAAAAAAGAAGAAGCACAAAGCAAAATGTGTCTGAAGAGAAAAAGTTAGCTGCTGAAATTTTATAGCCTAATTACATATAAATTCTAATCTTACAATAATATTTACTATAATAATTTTACAATGAATTAATATATTTATGCAGTAACCCTTCAGACATTTGCCAGAAATATCTCGGGTTGTAAAATCAGAAAAAAAATTAATTAATTCGTTCTTAATTTTTTAAGATTATTTTGATTTGTCTAGAAACACATATTTATTGTTTAATGTGTTTAAAACCATGAATATTTTTCACAAATATAGTAAAAAAATCTAACATTAATGGCGTTAATACTATTTTTTTTACTGGTCTGCAGTTTTTCTTAGGGCATAAATAATGTACAAAAATGTTGCTATTTGTTTGCAGTTTCAATTCCTATCATCTTAAAACTCTATCTGATTTTGGACATTTAATAACTAATCTGGCTAAGTGAAGTGAACACGTGAAGAGATTTTGGTCAGCACTTAACATCAAGGTCTTTAGCACTGCTGAGAGTGACATGATGTATGGAGCAGTGCCGGAATGAATAGGCATCCTTTGACATGATTCCCACATTCTAAAATCCAGGGAACAACCCCGCCGGGAATTGAACCCGGATTACCTACGTGGAAGGCGAGAGGTTTGACCCTTTGACCACTGAGGCCCCTAACCCAGCTAATTCTGGTGATCAAGTATCTGACTAGTTTTTGATACATGTTTAACAGTTTCTCATTGCAATTCCTGTAAAAAAAAACTACAATTGCAAGCAGGTTTTATAAAAGGTGCAAACCTTGTTTGGTTCAAAATGTTGACATACAGTGCTTTCAAAACATGAACATTGGCAAGTCTTATGAATAATTAATAACAGCTGTTGTAAAGTAAAATAATAAACAACATTTTTTTAAGGTGAACTCAACACCAAAGCTAGGTGTAAGGCTAAACTGAAAGCAGCAGAAATAACCCGATTGTTGTACAAAATACTTAAAGTGAAACTTTGAATATTACACACAATTCACCTTTTCATTGACAAAAGAACTTAAAGAAAAACTAATAAAACAGAGAATATTTGTATCGTACATAAAATAAAAACAAATTACATTTGAATGTAACAAAAACTTTTAAGATTCACGAACAAACAAAACACCCAACAGTAAAAGTCATGAGGAAAACTGAGTACATGAAACAAATATAACACAATATGTGGTAGGTGATAGGCCCTAATAATTTTGACCTACACAAAAACTTCAATTTTCCAGAAAGGCAACTATCACAAACCACAAGATAATATACCATTAACAATAAAAAATTATTTTGACAACTTTTTAACTTTTGCTCTGGTGGAAGGGTTTTAAACTGTACATAAATATAGTACTTCCGGTACTTTGTCTAAAATACTTATTATGAGAACTTCTTCAGTTCTCTCCTTTCTCAGCAACCAATGTATTTAGCAAGCATGTATTTTTAAAATTGCAGCTTTATAAATTTAAACACAGTCAAGAATTTACAATGCTTCGGAAACATACAATACACTCATGTGTACCTGTGCACCAATATTAAATGGTTTCTGGATTGTGTGTGCAGCTTCCTGTGTGTTCAACATTGTAAAAAAAACACCATTTTGGAACATAAGAATTTCAACTCTGGCCTCTGGCACGTAAGAATGGAGTTACGAAATATCTACATTACTTTTCCTCATGTTTACCGTGTTCCCAGGCATATTTTAATTTATTTTGAGAAAACTGATGCACTACAGATGAGTAAATATGGTATCTGTAGGCAATATCATAAGTCGTTACTGTGTTTAAATGAATTATAAATAAACCCTATTTTTTTCAATATTTATGTTAGCAAATGGGCTATTTTAGGATTATCCACGTTTCCCCATTATTTGTGTATTTCCTCAAGTCCCGACATAAATTAACATGGATAATCATGAGCTTACTGTAAATATTTGCTGTTGAAAAAGGTACATATGTCTAGTAATAAAACCTCTTATTACTATTATTTTAAAATATAGCATCTCTAATTACGTTAATATATCTGAAACTATGCGACCACTGCCACAAAAAATAATGAACCAACAATGTTTTCAAGTATGCAACTTATACAGTATTTATATATTTTAGTACATCAGATATACAGTAATTCCATTCAAAATGGTGGCCTTATAGATATGTTAAGCCTCACGTAACCATTCGAACAAATTGAATCAAACTTGACAGAACAGTTAAGCAACTGATGCACAGAAAATAGAAAAAAAAATTGAATTGCACAATGTGTCCAATGGAGTGATTATTACCACTGCCTGCCTGAAGTTCCAGTTTCTGACAACAAAACTTCGTAGCTTCAACTGCACTCATGAGGCATTTATATTGCATAAGTTCATGCATTACTTCAGAACATACTACAGACACATGTTTTATATCACATTAGACCAAAGAGAGAGAGACTGAATAAGGTCTTTAAAGCTGGTTAAGGGTGACATTGTAATGGTATTACAGCAGATAATTTTCTTGTAGCATTTATATAGTATATGCTAATGAGCTAATTTTATTTAAATGGATTGTATGAATTTTAAATTAATTTCAGATAACTACTATGTGAGTATGGAGCAGTACCAGAATGAAGAGGCAAATGGGAGATCCCCAAGAATACCTGTGACCAATTACACTGTCAGGCATGATTCCCACATGCGAATATCCACGGAGTGGACCGACCCCGCCGGGAATCAAACCCGGATCACCTGGGTGGGAAAAGAGAGACTGAAGATGAAAGCTTTACCAAAGCCTGAACAACTTATTCCACCAATTGGTAATTACCAGGAATGGAGCTAAGTTTTGTGAAATATTTAATTTTTGGAAATAAATTATTTAATGGGCCTAGCAGTTAATTTACAATATCCATTGGCAAATCATTTCAAATTTGAATCCATACAGCCCAAGCCATTGTTAATAGTACTCAGCTCATTAATTACTATAAGACAAATTCTCTTTAATATTTTCCTTTTCATAGATCATACATTAAAAATTGGTTAATGTTTAAGGGAGCTTCAACATTTACAGAAAGTGTAACCTGAATTATGGCCATCCTATTACACTTTTTAGGATGCATTAATGCTATTAAATAGGCCTACGTAAACATAAATTCCAAACAAATATTAGCTGGCCTCCATAATGTACTCAGGCACCGGCCTACTGTACGAGAGGTCCTGGGTTCGAATCCCGGCTCGGGAATGATTGTTATCGTCGTCGTACCTTCACTCACTTTACCCTCATAGGCTCTTAATATCTCACTGTTAAAAGACTGTAATATCCTCTTACATCACCAAATAAATGTAACTGGCATGAAAAAAAACAACACCTACTATCACATATGATTTAATGGCAATCTCAAAAATTCAGGATTGAGAGACAATTTAAAAAAGTTAAGATTCATCATTATATTTCAATAATTATACAACTCAATTCAACAAAAAAAAAACTGAAAACATGTGAAATTTCACTAATTTTATTCAGGAACCTACTTATGAAAATATATGCTACCTTTAATTTTTTACGCAGAATTTCTTATAGCATTGGACATTATCACTTGTTTAAGAACAAGATAGTATATTGGGCTAGGGCAAATTTAAATCACTTTACAGTTGCAGTTATGGAAACACTGAAACAATGCTGTCCCAAATAAGTATTTTAGTTGTTTGATACAGAACAAGACGTTCAAAACTTTCTTAAGAGACCATATACTGTTGAAAATGGAGTAGAACATTAATTTCTTGGAAGCATCAATCAAATGGATTGGGTTATCTAAACAATAAACGATGTAACAGCTCATTTTTAATTTCGCTAAACAATCTGATTGACACATTTATTCGCTAACACACAATGCTGTTTGGAAACAAAATATCCAAATTACCTGTTTATATAGAACTCCTATATGACAAATATATAAAAACTTTGTTTCACAATTTAGTTATTTTTATGAACACTCCTTTACAAGTTGTAGTCTTACATTAACAGTTCTTTAATCTGAGTAACACCCATCAAGGCCATACTAAAGTGACTCACTAGATTTACATGATGAATGATGCAGAACCTGCCTTCCCAACTTCGGGGTTACAAAAAAAAATTTAACAGCTTTCCTGACAAATGAAGGGATGCCTCCTCACTACAGACCATGCAAGTTTTAGCCATTGGTTCTGTCTGTTATTACCTTGTTACCTTTGAGTCTAAGTTGGCAATAAAGAAAGAAAATTAACATGGTAATAGATATATGAATTTGAAAGTTACACATTCAATAATTCAGGCATCTGGAGACACTATTTACTCCCCAGTCACCAGATAGTGTGTGTTCCACTTACAACTTAAGCATGAGTGATGAAAGATAAAATAAATGTTTATGTTACTAAATAACACAGTTTTTGATATTTGAACATGTCAAATGGTTTCATGTACTTAGCTCAGGTACAAAGAATTTTAATTTTTAAAATAACAAACGGAAATAATTTTTGACAGCATACAGAGTTGTACTTATACATATATTTATGTTAAAATGATACCGCCATATCTGAAAAACCATTATGATAAACAGTGTTTAGAATGCTTATGTAGACATAAAAATAAACGAAAGTCGATGAATTATGAAACACCTCATTTTATAATATAATTTGATTTCATCTGTAGTGTCTTATCACTAGATGCACACAACACTGGTTTTTTACAACCTCCCAACAAAATGTAAAACCCTGAACACAAAATTGAACAACTATGAAAGACTGTAAAAATCATTACACTTTTCTTAAAATATTTTCTTTACTGTACACATATGCTTCTCTTAAACTTTGGACATAAAAGCAGCTCACGTTGAGAAACAATTGTCAACAATTAATAAAACATTCATATTAGCTAGTAGTTTAATAATGCAACCACCCTGAATGCAAAGATATCACACAGTTCACCACACAGACAGCTAACCCTCTGTGTTTAGAGGTTCGCGGGCATGATGAATCTTCACATGCTTGTTGTGGTTTGACTTGGTGCTAGAAGCCTTGCCACATATGTTGCACACAAAGGGGCGAGAACCGCTGTGGACGCGTAAGTGCTCCGTCAGGTAGTAGTTGCGGTGGAACAACTTACCGCATATAGTGCAGGAGAAAGATTTGTTCCTCTCGTGTTCACGGACGTGACGTTGGCAGTTGTACTTACGAATGAACTGGCAGCCACAGTAGTTGCACGTGTATGGTCGTACATTGCGGTGTGAGTGCATGTGCGATTTGTAGTCATTCTGGCGGAAAAATGCACTCTTGCAAAGGGAACACTTGAAAGGCTTGGAACTACGTGAAGCGTGCGTCCACCGGTGGAGGTTTAAGTTCCACTTCGTGGTGAACTGCTTCCCGCAAACTAAGCAGGAGAACGGCTTCAGACCAGCGTGAATGCGCATGTGTGTCGCTAGAGATGACTTTAGGAACACGCCATTGCAGATTTTGCACGGGATCAGCAGACTCTTGGGGCAATTTTTTGATGTGTACATACGATCGTGAGCTTTGCGAATGTGTCTTGTCAGACTTGTCTCGTGCACGTACTTTTCGCTACAGCAAAAGCATGACTTAGGTTTCGGATCATGAATTTCTTTGTGCCATTCCAATTTTTTTTTTGAGTGAAAAATTTCCCCACAGTGACATATAAAATCCTTCACTTTTTTTTTCAGTTTCAAGTGATGCCTGTTTTTATGCTCGATCAAATTGCTGTAACGTCGAAATCTGTCATCACAAAGGGAACACTTGAGCGGACAGTTACCTGTATGAGTATTGTTGTGCTCTTCCAACTTCTGCCTGGTAACAAATGACTTATCACATATATCACACTTAAATGGTCTAATAGTTTGATGACGCTTTATGTGAAGCCTTAAATTTTGCTGTCTATAAAAATATTTTCCACATCGCGAGCATTCTAATGGATGAATCTTAAAATGAACTTGCATTAAAGCTTCACTGGGAAATCTTTTATTACAAACCTTACAAGTAAGTCTGATGGTTCTATCCCCGACGTGAGAGGTCCGGACATGTGATCTTAACAATTTCAAAGTAGCAAAAGTGTTATCACACAACGAGCATGACAGTAATGTCCTAGAAACCATGCTCTTTGGGTCAGAACAACTTTTCACTGAACTTTTCACTGAACTTTTCAAATGTTGAGTTTTCGCATCACATGTGTTAACTTTAACGTCCTCATTACCTACCCCTTCATCTCTATCCTCTTCTGTCTTAACAATAAAAATTTCTTCAAATTTTGTGAAGTCAGTACCCCCTGAATGATTTTTATTTCCAACATCGCCATTCTTCTCACACTTTACAGATTTTGTCTTAATTTCCCCATCCTGTCCCCTGGAACAAGTTCTTTTAGGAATGGTCTTTATTCTACTGCCACCTTCTCCTTGGTGGGACGTCCGCTGATGAACTCGTCGTTCTTTGGGGCAGTTGAAAATCTTATCACAAGTAATACATAAATATGTTCGGGCAATCTGCACTTTAGGTTTTCTACCTACTCTTGAAGATGAGCTCTTGTTGCTCTTAGTTTCCCTATTGCTTCTTTCTATGTCTAACTTTTCAGACACACTCGGTGAGAAAAGTTCATTTCCTTCACCATCTGAGCCATCCGATGCTTCCCAACTCTCTCTTGCCAGAAGATCATAAGATGCACACATGTCGTCATCAGGTCTTGTAACCTGCCAACAAGTACAACAAACGCAGAGTTATTAAGTTACTGAAAAAAATCTGCCATTTCAAGCATAAAGAAATTCAGTCCAACATCAATTACTGTCATGTCTAAAACTCATAACCCTAGACAAAGATAAGAAAAACGTCAAGAAATGGTTTTTACTGTGCTAGTTTGACTTGGCAAAAACTGCAATTATTAATATTTTTCATTTGTGTTTGTATGTGTGTGTGTGCGCATGTAAACCTATTTAACAATACACACACACACAAACTCTCTAATTAATATAAAAACTGTAATAGTAGCTATTTAAGACACAAAAAATAAACTATTTGTGTCCGAGGTATTCTCTGAAAAATAAGTTACAATTTGTAATCATCATCCCATTAAATTATAAGGTCTGTGTCCATCAGTTAACTTGGTGCTTCTCAGTGCTGGGGTGAGGGGCCAGTAGGGCAGGAGAAAGAAGAAGAGGTAAGGAGACGACACACACTAATTTGGCTGTTAGGAAAATAATGTCCCTCAGTTAATAGCTGTATACCCAAAAATGGAAGTTAAATATGGCACCCCGCAGAGGTGCGGAAAAGTGATGCTTAGCAGAGTGAGCTCTAAATAATAAAATCATGATACAGTGTTGTGATGAAGGAGACAATTAAATATCTGCTCGAACCTCTACAGGGGGCAATGGTAGGAGCAGCAAAGTACATGGGTGTGTGTGAAGTTAAATCAGGCATGCTGCAGGTTAACTTCGCTGCCAAGCGGATATACTTTGACTGCAGGGTTAACTTTGATTGACTCAAAATATTTGTTTTGGGTCCATTTAGAAAAGAAATAAATAATTCTAGTTAAATATTTAAACCTGAAGTTTGATCCACCCAAAAAAAGATTACTATTTATTCACCAGTGGTACCAAAATAAACATTTCAAGTTGGTCAAAGTTACCACTGCAGTCAAAGTATCCACATTTGACGGAAGTTTGTATGAAAATTGCACTCTTCACAGAAAAATATCTGACTTATATTACGCCTACTTGTTCATTTCTGTTACGCAACTGTCAACAACATGTAGCCTACACTCACATTTTTTATTTTTATTTTGTTTGTATGCTGTATCATTGTTTAAATATAATTATGAAACAATATGACTTCTAGGGGAGCCTGCATTGAATTCTACCATGGTATATGTATCCATTAAATAGTGCCAAAAATATCATAGCTTTACAACATGTAGCATTTATCCTAAATTAATTTGACATAAATATACGTACTTAAATCTGCCTCATTATTCTAAGCAGGCTGCAGTCATTATCCAACAGCATATTTTCTTTTGTTACCATTAAAATGAAACCAACAATGTGCAGTCATCTGTGATCCTCATGCCGGATCATTGTACCATTTGCAAAGGTCATGGAACGGGTCTAACAGTACTGAGACATGGAAGTTATTGTCGTGACTACGTCTTTACAAATAGTAATCTGTTGTAAATGCCACACTTATAAACTTTTAACCAATGTAAAAAAATAAAAAAGGTAAATTTGTATCCAGAGTTACACCATGTCACATTTTTTAATAAACGTGCAAAGTTACTTGCATGCCAAAGTTTAATTATAACGAAAAAATTCACTAATATTTCTGACTAGCTGGCTGCTGCTTTGCCCGCATGAAATTATATAATGTAAACAGTAACACTAGATAAAATATGTGATGAAGGCATTTAACAGCTAGCGTACTCAATAACAGTGAACTATAAATTGTCTTAGCTCAGTGTAAAGAGCGTTAGCAATATTCTCGTATGATGTCATAGTAATTCCCATTGAAAAGTATTGCATGGGATGCGGCGAACACATAACTCCATTCCTCCCACACCACAAACTTTATACAATACCTGAGTGAATGCTTAATGGCAGGCCGTGATAATTCTTTCGTATGTACAGGCTACAGTCCAAAGAGGTTTTATTTATGAGTAGGTTGGCAAAAAGAAACAACTGTTGAATTATTTCTCTGTGATCATTCTCTTTTTTCGAGAGACTAACATTTTACTGCTTTTCACAAACATAACTTTCGAATTTCATAAAATCCTGAATTTTATTTGTAGATATTTACAGAAGCTTCATTCTTATCAAAAAATCATCTCTTTTTCTCAACGGGCATAAGCTCTACAGATGATTATTTGACAATACATTTTATTTTTTTAACAGCTTTCAAGTACGAATTTCAAAAAATCCTGAAATTACTTTTTTTTATATTTACGTAAGATTTATTTTAAAGCAAAAACCATTTCAATATTTCCACCGGTTTACGAGATACATGGGATTAATTAAAAACAAGTTTTTTTTTTTAAAGAGCTATCAAGGATGAATTTTGCAAAATTCTAGAAACACTTTTTAGATATTTACTTAAGCATCATTTTAAAGAAAAAAATCACCTCACTATCTGAAATGATTTAGGAGAAATCACAGATTAATGAAAAACACATTTTACGGCTTATCACCCTCTTAATTTTCAAATTTCACAAGGGCGAAAAGTTTGTAATTATGCACTTCTTTGGACAATATTATGAAGTTGAAAAATTATGATAGCTTTCCCAGTTAATGAGATATCGGGTCATTCCATGTCAAATCAACATGGCTTACAACCTGACCCCCTCCAAATTTTTATATTTGGCACATATTTAGTAGTCTATGAAAGAACTTTCGTCCTAAATTTCTAGCCTTCTACTCTATTTGGTTTTGACTCTACTGCATTTTTAAATTTCCATCATTTCACTGTTCACAGATTACATAAAGTAAATTATCTTTGCTTCTTTGCAAGATACAGAATTCTATCTGGGCTCATTTTAAAGCTTTTGTTGTGAGCTTTCCATTGATGTCAATATCGACTGGGTCACAAAAATATTTCTGTTCAAGGTCGTTCAAAATAAAGTTTGACCTTGAGTATTTCAAAAAATGGTATTTTTAAAAATTCAAAAAAAATGTGTGTGTTTCTTATGTATGTTCTCTATGTGCACCCCAAACTTGAAGTTGGGACAGCAATGGGTTCACTGGATATTAATTTTTATATAAGCATGAGTATTGGCCAGAAGCTGCATAATTTATGTACAAATCATTTAATTTACAATATTGCAATACAAACGTTTTCAAATCAACTGCAGGCTATATTAGTAAGAGACATAAGTAAGGCAATGACAGTTAAACACATTTAAACATTACGGTCTTGTATAATTTGAGTTATATCTGATAGCTCCATTAGTGAAATTTTTAATCTACTTCATTGGATATTTTAGGTAATTTGTGTGTTTGGCAGCAGTTGACAAATGCTAATTAGTGCTTACTTTTAGAAATACTGTTTATGAAAGCAAATAATCAAAAACAAATATAAAACTGTGCATATCAGTAGTTCTGGGAAAAATTATTAGGTTACAAAAAGCCTTTTTATGTTC
>PNEQ01030483.1:0-21318 GCA_003012365.1 Medauroidea extradentata | reverse complement strand
ACTGTCACCTTTCTCCCTCTAGTTGAATGTGCTTCTAGATTATATCAAAACATATCACTGTCACCTTTCTCCCTCTAGTTGAATGTGCTTCTAGATTATATCAAAACATATCACTGTCACCTTTCTCCCTCTAGTTGAATGTGCTTCTAGATTATATCAAAACATATCACTGTCACCTTTCTCCCTCTAGTTGAATGTGTTTTTTGATTATATCAAAACATATCACTGTCACCTTTCTCCCTCTAGTTGAATGTGCTTCTAGATTATATCAAAACATATCACTGTCATCTTTCTCCCTCTAGTTGAATGTGCTTCTAGATTATATCAAAACATATCACTGTCACCTTTCTCCCTGTAGTTGAATGTGCTTCTAGATTATATCAAAACATATCACTGTCATCTTTCTCCCTCTAGTTGAATGTTATTCTAGATTATATCAAAACATATCACTGTCATCTTTCTCCCTCTAGTTGAATGTGCTTCTAGATTATATAAAAACATATCACTGTCATCTTTCTCACTAATCGTGATATAAACATTACAATGTCGTACGAGTAAAATTATCTAGTAGATGCACGTCATAAACACAGTATGACGGTAATTTTAACAAAAATACTGTGCCTCTTACATTCAGATTATTGCATACACAATCCAAATATTGCCAGGATCAGATCTGATTTCTGTCCTAATTTTAACAGGATTATGACACCCATGACAATACTGTTGTTTTTTGTCAGGTGTGTTCTTGAGTGTTGGACTTGTCACCAAGCAGCTTCTAAACAGATAGATGTGCTCAGGATGATCAGTACCGTCATTTTGAGATTATTTAATATAGCCCTTTAATTTGACTTACACATATTATATTATTCTCTAGTTCTCAATAAGTCAGAAGGCATTCATTGTATACAGTAGGCTTTGTTTGACCACTATAACTGAAACTAGGCTACAGCTGTCGCCACGTGCAGGAACAGGCGACTTGCGACAAAGCATATCTCAGGAAACACACATTTAAAGCTTATAAGTCATTCAAATACTTGTAATACCAGCGAAAAATCAAATGCACACAGCTGCTACATCTCAAAAATTCTTAAAGTGATTTAATATAATTTTTCATGTCGAAATTCAGTTCCGTTCTTCTTTAAGGACAAGTCCTCGACACAAGTTGACATTGTTGTGTGAAGAATCTAAAAACTTGCAGATAACCAGACCTAAGTGCTGACCTTGTTTTAACAGAATGGAAACTCGTGAAAGTATGTGTACATCACATCACCGCTTACCTTGCGAGTCTTTCTCCGGAAGATTACTAGCCGAAAATTTAGAATGGCAGTGATGGTGTAACAAGTAGATAACGCTTAAGAAGGCAACATGCCATGTCAGACGGAACTAACTTTCACAGGATATATTTCGGATGTATATAGTAAGGCGAACAGTAATCTCACTTTGCGGAATATATTTCCTCGTATCCCACTTAAATTACACTTATAATAGAACGTATGTGTACGCAAGAGTATCTAAGTGCTTAGAGCGTACAGCCATGCTCTAAGCGCTAAGGTAGTTGTGTGTACACATACGTTCCCATTGTAAGTATCATTTAAGTGGAATACGAGGAAATATATTCAAATCATGTGAGAAAGAAAATGTATATAATATATTTGTCAGAATAATTCTTATTTTACAAACATGTAATACATTTTAATAAGAAACTGTTTTTTGAAACAATGGTTTCACACCTACTCAAAAGGATAATATTAGCAAATCTATTATCACATCTGAATTTTCAGTGACGTTTTTCTAAGCGTGCCTGGATAGCTAGTTTTTTTTTAACAAAGAAAATTTTATCGTGTGGTATAAAAAGCACTAAGCAGAATAAACACATAAGCGAGTATGTGCTTATTTGAGCACAGAGCAGAATATGAAAGCCTTCCTTTGTTAATGACGTAGTTTCTAGTGGCGAGATATAAATGTGGCGCATCTCCTCCCACAACATGTAATATTTGTTGTGTATTTGTTTCTCTGAGCTGTGTGAAGGTGCTCTGCTCTTGTATGCTCGTGTATGCCGGGCTGTAGCTACGCAGAGCAGTCGCTAGTGTGCTTACGAACACGTAATTCCTCGCTAACGCCCCTGCATACACATTACTTTATCTTGCCGCTCCGATCGCGTGGGCACATGATGGCCTACACTTCGCAGTTTCGCCTCGTCTCGTCAGTGAATTTACCGGCGGGAAGCATTCCTCGCAGGTACAGCTTTTAGCTATTTGAAGACACATCTATATTACACAGACCGCGCTCATGAATCCACGCAGCTGGCAGTAGGGGATTTCCTTGGCTCCAACTCAAGAGAGAGCAGATTTGTTGCTAGCATCATCTGAGTGTTATTCCAGGGCGCAAATATATAAAAGCTACATTTCTCATACTTTAGTCTGAAATACATCTTTAACGATGCTTACAAAATTGAAATATTTCAACCGAAAACAAATTCTGTGTGTAATCACTTCATATTATTTCTAAAGTTATGCGTCGTGATATTAAAACTAACGCTGTCGTGGTGATTAAACTTCCCAGCTAGAATGACGCTAACATTACAGTGACGTTCTTTGTTTTTACAACAAGAGGTATTCACAACATTTTTCTCCCACCGTAACAAAAATCATTACTTGAAATTTTATACTCTGGTACAAGTTTTCTAAAGATGTCGAAATGCAATTTCTTAGGTTTATATGCTCATCTGTTATAAATTTAGTGTTACGTCAACAGTCCCTAACCACTATAGTTCAAGGAATGTTTGTCAGTGGTTCCGAAATATTTTTACAACACTAAACTAACAATATTATTTGGAAACCTGTTAGATCTGTAAACCCATGGGAGTAGTAGCTGTTACGCTTGTGGAAATAAAGGCAACAGTGCATAAATCCTGCAGATTGACGATAATTATATAAGAATATCGGACAAGGTTAGTGTTGTGACTGGGTATTCATTGAATCCACAAACCACTTTCCTGTGACAACAGAGAAAGCGCATGTCGCCGCGATCTTAACAGGATCTGAACATACTCAAATTTTCTTCTAAAAGGATATTCCCGGATTTAAATATCCCGTTCAGTAATACTTTCGCAACACAAACACATCCTACTTATTCAAGCACACATGCCAAAAAATATATATGTGTAGGTTATTTTATTGTTAACGTTCAATTTGTAACGAGGTAACGCAGTGGTAAAACTCTCGACTTGTATTCGTGAGGACATGGTTTTGAGCCCCGATATGGCCGTCCAGATTTAGGTATTTAATGTGTTGTTCCGAAATCTATACAAGAGAATGCGTTAGTAGTTTGTTTCTCACAACGTGGTTCATGGTGGTTTCTCTGCTTCTTTGTGATTCTGTGTGCAATTGAATCATTTTCAAATGACTTTGCTGTCGACAAGAAATGACGTCCTACTTACTTACCAACGTACCCTCCTTATTACGCTTATATTACTCAAATGTTACCACAAAGTTCTATTACTTAACAGGCATTTTGTATCTGTAAAAAATCTCGCATGAAAAAATCGTGAAATACGGATGATAAGATGCGTTGAAGTGACAACAAAATACAACAGTCAATCTTTACTTTGGCAAAATTACGAATGGAACAGAGTATAATGACATCAAATATACGTGAAAATTACTCAACAGCTGTATTATATTAACAATAATATTTACTATACTTACATTTCATGTACGTTTTGTGCGCATGTTGTTTGGGAGGAGGTTCGCAAGCGAAAACAAAATAAAAATGTCAATGGACGTGTCTAGAAATGATTTCCTATGGCTAGACTACATTCATTAAATTGAAAGCTTTGCAACCGTCTTTGTTTGAAAATATAAAAGTATGCGCGCACCAAGACTAAAATACGTGCGGTGCGTTCAGCCACTGCAGCACAACGTGGAATTGTTTCCGACTTCACGATTCTGTACCAGTTGTTCTGAAACTGCACCGAAGTATTATAGCAGGTGAATCCTTGTAGACGATAGCGAAACATATGTATTTAAATTTATAATATAGTTCAACTTGTACATAGAGAATAGGTTTGGTACAGTAAACCACATACAATTTTGTACATGGCTAAACAAATATGTATTTTAACCAACGATACATTTGATGACCGAACAATATAAATCATGTCAAGTATTTACTTAGTTGTTCTAAAAATACGTATATTTAATTGCTGTTGAGAGAAACACATAATTTTACGCTTGATCAGCCATATTATCTGTGTAAGGGAGACAACGACCCTTGAAATTTGTGTTTACAATAATTATAAGATATTGTAAAAGGTGATGAATAAAACCGCGATTCTTAATACGTAGTTTATGTTGCTATAATGAAAAATGCTATAAAATATTGTAACCATAAATCATAGTTATAACAGCCCGCACACAAACAAATCAAACAGGTGACCACCAAATAGTTCATACCACTTTTTTACAGCAATGCGATATGTACATTTGATGCGGTAGTCGAACCCAGTAAGTCGATCTGAACAGAAATGTATTGAATGGTACAAACGGCTAACACCAAACTTTTCTTGTAAACACACACATATGTTAGTAAGGACGGGACAATGTCTGGTTATGTAGGCAATACGCCATACATGCTAACAAATCTCCAACAACTGGTAAGAGGGCGAACACAATACATCTGCAACGCGACTGACGGGATGTGACTGGTGTTATATTTAAGTATGCCGTCTACCTGAGATGTAAGGCCGAACTTGAACGGCGAATCAGTAGTCGCATCGCCCCAACGAGCCAAGCCCTGAACTAACGTGCGTCATTCCCGCTATACATGTTTACTATGTGACTTTAAGCGGCGGCAATACGCTGTAATTTTATTAGTGGAAAGTCTGCAGCAAGGTTTAGTGCATGTTCTTCCTCTTCGCATACATATTGCTGTACGGCAGTTTTAAAAGGCCGGTTCTAGCAATGTTGGAGGACATAGAAACTGTGTTTTTAATAAGCATGGTGTCTTAACAATAACATTACGTACTTGTTCGAAATGTTATCTCTTTGCGCATTGACACAAGAGGCACATGTAGGATGGTTTCGTAACAAACGTATTTACAAGCACACTGCAACACTTATCAGCGCATGCCAGGCGGCACCCTTAAGGAATAGTTCAAACTTAATGTGTGTGAACGCAAGAAGACAACGGCAAGGCATGATGTGCACAACATATAATTGTGTTGCATTATTACATGTTCAACTTAAGCAATAAGCGTACAAGCTATGTCGATATTAAAGTACTACAAGCTGTCAGTCTCGTTGTACTTGTGTTTTATTCTCCGTCAAGTTGTGACAATGTGCTTACCTTCTGTGTCCTGTGTGTACCATGAGTAAGTGTATCTTTGTTCAGCTGGATGTACTAGGTACGGCGACCCTCACCAGGCAGCCACGTGGCACGACGGTGAAGCATTATGTACAATTACTACTGTACTGCTAATTTTTTCACGTGTATTGTCAGACTGTTTCTCGGGCAGATCGAGGAAGATTTTAAACAGAAGAATGTCTGAGAAAATAATGATTCGTACGGAAATAGATACAACGATGTATTATTTGGCCATACTTGTACCTATAAGTTACAATAAAATGAGTTGTTACAGCAAATATGAGTATGTTGGTTGTAACTATATGTATATATCCTCCTAGTTGCCTTTGTGATACTGGCAAACAATCACAGACAACGCTAGGCTTTATACTTACCAACAAACCGCTGTTGGTACAATGTCTCTATTGAACAAAAATAAGTAAGACCTTGTAAGCAATTACTCCAGTCAAGAAGTAGAAGATTGTAAGTAAAAATACATACTTAATTTTAATTGAATGAAAATTAGGCTTTGCTTAATTGAAAGTAAATACTGGGAAAATTGTGGGAGAAATAAGTATTTGCTGATAAGTAAGCGCTTAACTTAAAAGTAAAAACTTATTTCAGAGGAACTTGGCATGAGAGTGGTTGTTCTCGTGCCTTGACGTGTCTATATTGTTTAACTATTGCGTGCAGTTAGCCAGTTCTCTGTAATTTTTGTGCTGTCTATAGTCTCCCTGTCTTCAAGTGAAGAGGATATGATGGCGAAAAGTGACTGCAAGAGGATGGTATTTGTAAAAAAAAATCGCTCTGTGGTATTAAACAAAGCAATCACACCAGGAATTGTCAAGGAAAAAAAAACATGGAAAGAAATGAAATACAAATTTGTTCAGAGTACAGGAAAATCATCAGTAACTAGGACAGTTTAAAAAGTTACTGAATAATATGAAGAACAGTGTAAAAAATAAGGCTGATAAAAAACACGACAGGTAACAAAAAATCAATCTGCAGGACTGGGAAAGACATTACTAGCAGCAATCCAGTTTTCCAGAAAATCCCAGGAGCTTGTACAGTTGATGTAGAATTACTAGAACATCATGTTGCCAAGAATGCAGAACTGAGTACATGTAATGAGACTACGGCTGACTATGTCAATATTAAGCGTATACCGAAATGGAGATTTAAACTTGCGACAGCAGAAACCGAAGGATTATCAACTGCAGAACTTCAAAGAGTGGTATTTCTGGAGCAAGTATTGATCCAACGGCTCTCTGCTCAAGGCAATATAGCTGAAATGTCAGACAGTGCTGCAGCTAGAGGGATGTTTACAGAACTGAGTGAATGCATACAACTGTAGCTTTTGTGACTGTTCCTGTATATACTGCAAAAGTTGTAAACGTACTTAATGTCATTGACATGATGTTCTTAAAAAACTGTAAACCAGAGTGTGTGTAGTGTTGTACGCGTTAATGTGTTATTTAAAACAAATAATGTAAACAAAAAATAAGTTACAGTCACAAATCAATAAACAACAATACTTAATTATTTACATATGTGCAAACAAATAAAATAAATAATTGGCAAACAGTTTAGTGTGTGAGTGAAGGTACGTGGTAGGCCGTATTCGTCACTCGTTTTATAGAGTTATGTATTGGTGCATAAACACAGTTATCTTTAATATATTTTCAAGTTTGTTTGCATATATATATATATATATATATATATATATATATATATATATATTAGTGAAATACGAAGGAAATTTACACAGTGATTCAAAATACTGTCAACAATTAACCAAATAAGGTGGCTACTAATTCATTAAGTTTTCTTACATTTTGTTAACGGGTTTGGCCATCTTCATCTTCTCGGGACTTTCATAACCTTTTTGAACTATGCCTTTTGTAAAGGAATATTCGTAATTGTCTTTTAAATATTGCTGATGTTGTATAATACAGCACAGCACATAATTATTTTGGGTATATTTTCCAAACATACCCTTACTATGCTAGCCAAATTAGGAAACCTCTGTTTTAGCTGGCCGTTTATCCTTTCTATAGTTACTATCGCTTTCAAAAGAGGCTTATTGAACAGTTCTTCATTTCGGTTTTGCGGATTTTTGAATGGTGTCAGTAGCTAGGTGTGATTCCATAGTCGCTGTCTGCCAACAAGCAAAAATTACAATTACATCTGGAAATGGTTTTGTTAATACTGCCCTGTTTCCTAATCCTGGAATCATGCACAATTCCTGGCCATTGATAATCTATGCTTGTTATCAAATCATTCGCACCGCAAGTGAGTTGCACATTTATACTTGGGAATTTTTTCCTTTGACGTATTCATCTCCAAAAGCTGTTTTTTTTATTTATATGGGAGTACAATCCAAAGCTCCAATAACGGTACGTATTTGAAATTCTTGTGATAATTTTTCATAGCTTCTTGCCTGGCATTGAAATCAGACGAAAAGCAGACCCAATGGTGTGCTTGTTCCATGTTCAATCTGCTACATTATTCACAGTCTTACATACAATCTTCTACTACACGTGTATGAAAGCCTGGGTCGCTCAGGAAACGAAGAAATATTTCCATCCGTTGACGTGAACTGAGTGCACCTCCTCTTGTTTCTTCAGATTCATTTACGAAATTATCGGACAAGTAATCTACATTTTCACTTTCAAAACGCAATAAAGCTTTTGACTTACTCGGATTTATACTACTTCTTTCTTTGAAACATTTTACATTTCTCATGCGTATTAAGTTTGCCACAGCTAAAATAACTATAATTATGCACACAACTATGTTATAGCTAACTTTAGATCTTTCAAGTTCGTGTTTACTGTTCCCAGTGAATTCCTATTTTTATTCAACCGAAAATCAGCGTTTACTGGAAAACTGCAAAGTAAATACTCGCGCCATAAGTACTTGCTGGAAAACCGCGAGTGTTACTTCTTCGTATAAGTGATCACTTCATTCTCAAGTACATTCTGAGGTTTTATTCTAATAGTTGTAAGTAAATGCTTAAATAGCTGGAAGTACAAGCATTCACTTATTTGTATTCAATACACGCAATGTGTGGTTCATGGTTCCTTATCATCTTGTACACGGTTATATAATTTGTTGTGTTTACGGTCACGAGATTATAGACTTTACTTTAAAGAACACGGGCAATATTTTCAGCATAGCTTATTGGCGTACGGGCAACATTGGAATCCACCAAAATGTTAGGTTGCGTGTAAGACTTCTAACTGTCGTTAATAAGAATAATTTTAAAGCTAGAGCTTGTATTGTTACGGCAATTGTTCATGATTTATACTGCATATTTAAATTTAGGTATAAATGAACCGTTTCATGCTTGAATTTCTAGATCACGCCATCATAACCTACGGCGGTATATTTCAGCCAGTCTAACGGTATTTATTTGTTTTTTTTCTTTCATGATGTACCAAAATCGGTATGTGTCGTTAAATACTACTGCGCTTATTACAACAATAGTGTGATTTATTCACATCCTAAGAAAGCATTGGTGCCGTTCATACAAGAGACGAGTTCTATCCTCGAGAATAAACCTACCGAGAGGGAAAGAGTGAGAAAAAACAGTTCTCTATTGTTCGCAGCCCCTTTGTTTCTGGCATAAAAAACAAACATTACCCCCATACGCAATTCAAACAGTTTTATAAATACGGGCAGAATAGTAGGTACGTCGTTTAAACTTTCGCCAGTGATTGTTACATCTGACAAACCAAGTTGAAAGTACTGCACTAAAATACAACAGCTTTGAACGGATATTACACGGTATGAGAAGAATATAGCGAAGGCAAGTCTCTGCAGATTACCTGACAGGAAATGACTGTGATCTATCAAATTATATTCAACGAATGAAAGCAATAGTGTCAGAGAGGCTAGAAATGCCTGAGAGAACAGAGTGGATGTCTCCTGCAGTGTCCACTTGCCCGCGCGACACAGGCGGTGGATGAGAGACGAGATCTAACTGGCTACTTGACCTCGTACCTGGCATAAGTCGCTCGCAAGTATTTACGAATACCTTCCACCCAAGTTCACTCACTGCGTTTATTTTCCGCAGCTGGAAATATGTCTTGCTCGAGGAGAGAACTTGCTACCTCAGCACGTGCATCATGCCCGCTACGAGAGTGTTCCTATCAGATCACGTTAAATACTCTTTTTTCAGAGTGTCTACCTTGAACGATAATTCATAAAATTACGAAATTGGTAGTTATTATTACAGGGGCCAAAAATATAAACCTATTAGTAGGTAAAGTAACAATTAAGATTAATAAAAAAGTAACATTTATATTAAATTGAGGAGTATGTGAGATCGAATTCGTTGTTCTGTGTCATACGTGTGTCAGTATAAATAAATCAATAATATATACGTAAATAATTAAGTTAATCCTAAAATTATTATAAGTAATTTAAAGAAATTAAATAAAAAAATGTTAACAATCGATCAACGAACTAATTGTATTATCGATTAAAATGTTGGCATTTTACACTACGTAACTCCCACGTCAGTACTCTCGTAATTCCAACACACATATTTATATTGCCCCCATGAAATTTGGAATATTCATTTTAATTTACAGAGACAGTTTCTTTTCCTAAGAAAATTCATGAGAAATGTTGAATGAACTTCGCTGTACCTTCTTTGTCTTAAACTTGTTCGCCTGATTATCAGTTTTATAAGACAGACACTGACATTACTGAACATTTCAAGTGCAACGAAACGTAAAAATAAGACATTTTATTGCAGTGTGTGCATCCAAACTAGCTTGTCCCACTTTGTAGGCGTAAACGTTAACATCATTACAGTATCAGTAGGTCTACATTTCAATGCCCGAGCATCAAAATAATTCAACTGTGATCCAACTAAATTTTACCCTCAAAATTGACGCAAGGAAAATAAAATGTTCCACTCGTATTGATGTACAACTTCTATTTCACACCAAGCGCCTTCACTGTGGAGGATTGCGTTTTATATCTTTCATTCCACTGCAGATCTCTTCTACCCTTAACTGATATTTTTCACCCTCTTCCCCCATAAGATTTCCAACGTCGAATTCCATTACGTTCTATCCATGGGCTGAAATAGACACTACTGTGCAGAATAGAGGCATTTTTGAAAGCTTTGTGCTCCCAATTTCGGATATTTTTACCCCAACATACTTAACATGTTCAAATTGAAAAATTGTTAAATATATTTTGAATCCAAATATGTACCTGTTAAAGGAAATATAATACTCGTACATCAAACACTAATTTAAAACTGTCCAACTTACGTATCTTACTAGTCCACACAACAAAATCAATGAATTTAATTCTCGCTAATATTCCAAAGCAAAGAGTTCTGGTGGCCTGAAAAAAATTTGATTCCTTAGTTATTGCTTCTGTATATTTAAAAAACTGAATGAAGCTATTTAAAGTCAGAAAAACTAATGTGCGACAAAGTACACTGAGAAAAAAATTTTATTGGTGCAAACAAAATTTGTTTGAATCAATCAAATCATTTGTTTGTAAAGGGGCAAAGAAATATTTGTTTGCTCGTACCAAATTATTTTGTTCCCTCGATTTGTTTGAGGCAAACAGCTGAATTTTTTTAGCAGTACCAAATATTTAGCTGGCCATAAAAATATTTCGTTGACTAAAAAAAAGTATGACCACGCCGGGATTTGA
Source organism: Medauroidea extradentata (assembly GCA_003012365.1). Taxonomy (NCBI): domain Eukaryota; kingdom Metazoa; phylum Arthropoda; class Insecta; order Phasmatodea; family Phasmatidae; genus Medauroidea; species Medauroidea extradentata. The sequence goes on along the minus strand of PNEQ01030483.1, from coordinate 10,290 downwards.
TCGATTATCCCCTCACTTAACTCGTGCAATGCATGACTTAACCAACTAAGCTACGAGTGCTTCCATGGGAGGGAGAGTGTTATTTGTATAGGAATAGTTAAGTCGTGCACCGCAGGGCCGCAGCACAAACAACGAGTCGTGGAGCTGCAGTGTTTTTCAAGTTTATAGCATTTTCTTTTGTGATCAATCGAATTAACCACTTTGAAATTGTTATAGCTAAAATTAAGATACTAGAATTATGCTGATTAACACTTTAGACGTCCTACTTGCCGCACAAACTTATATTTTGAATGTTGAGGTATACAGTGTTCGCCATCTTATCACTTACGCACGCCAGCCAGCCATCTTCCGCAAGTCAACCAAATGTATTTAGTTTCGCCAACCAAATCATTTAGTCCATCGAAAAAAAAAATGTTGGTTCAAAGCACTTCACTTATAACTAACAATATTATTTTTTGACAAGTTGTAACGAGTTGTTTGTTTACACAAAATATTTATTCGACGTCCTGTAGTAACCAAATATACGTTTGGCACAAACAAATTGCGTTTAAATGAATAATTTGGTCGAGGGAAATAATTAATTTTGTTTGGAGGACTCCAAGCTTGGTCTAACCAACAAAATATTGTTTATCTGAAGCAAACATCACCCAAACAAATATATTTAGTATAATGAAACAATTCTTTCTCTCAGTGTAACAGAATGTGAACGACGTAACGCTGGGCTGATGTGCATAGATAGAAGTATTAGTATGGCCGCACTGAATGGAATGTTTCTGATAACGTCAGGGTCGTGCTCTCATTTCTTACATTCATTTACAAAAATATAGGCCTTAATATTCCGATTTGTATTTGATTCGGCAATGTAATTGTAATACCCACTGAACAGGGCTGTTTCTTGCAGGCAAAGTTAAGTAGTACAATATGTGCTAAATTAAAAATGTAATGTAGAAAATAACACTACAGTGGAACGAACATGATTTGTGGTATATATACATCAGGATGCTACTGTATACAGTTTTGTATGTCAAGAGTTAGTTCGATATAAACAACAGAACAATGTAGCATATTACACAGTACACTTAGTTATGTATTAATATAACTTATAAATAAGTTTAATATTATAAATGCAACAGCTCTTGCCCGAGGCTTTGTCGGTGTATATTAAACGTACAAATTAATGTTAAGACATTTTGAATATACAATTACTTCCATATGCAAATAATTGGACACGAACTTACATAAAATATAAAATTATATGTAAAAATACTTAGTAAATATCAGTTCATTGTATTAAATAAGAGTAATAAGTAAGAATAATACGTGCTGAATTTTGTAAAGAAAATTCTAATCCGATAGCCATTACGAAGCTTACTATGAATGTTTAGCAGGTGTGATGTCGTTATTTTATACATAACTACCCACACGTACGCACACGTACATACTTAAAACGGAATTTTATTAATTAATTTCATGACCTAGAACATCCCTATACCAAATTCCATCAAAATCCATTTGTAAAAGTAGCTATGCTAAATGCTGAATAGCTTTTACAGGAACAGTACATTTTTAACGGGATAAAAAGTATAATCTTTATTATTGCAGACCTAAGAACCTTCATACTAAATGTCATCGAAATTCGTCCAGCCGTTTTAGCACGAAGAGGTAATTACAGAAATGTGCTCCAGATCTGTACCACACGAACAGCGCATTTTTCCAGGATAAAATCAGCCAATGTCACTCTCCTGCCCATAAACTATTTCAATGAAAAAATTAGTGTCGATCTGTTGCTCCACTGCTGCGTGAAGGAAAGACAAACCAACAAACACACTTTCGCATTTTGTCATATTGGTGTGATATCTGTTTCAGACTAGCGGAGGGAAGATAGTCCCTCCTCTTTGATCGTATCACGACCCTGGAATGTTAGTGACAAGAGTTATTGAGGGAGGCCCAATATTCCTAGGCCGTACGATGCACAACATTTGCCAAGACGGTCCAATCACCGATGTCTCTACATCAAGTGCGTGTATGCATGGGTACTGGGGACCCAGATGTTCTCTAGACAAACAACGCGACAACTCATGGCACAGCAGACGTCTTGCTGCGGTGTTGAAGAGTGGAGATGTTCGCCGCATGGATTGGCCCGCACGGTCCCCGGACCATAACATATAATCGAACACGTGTAGGATATACATACTAGAAGACACTTTCCAACATGTTGCCACTCTCATATCGTCACCACATAGTTAAAGTTGTGAGAACAAAACATTTAACAGTTTGTAATTATTTTTTGTATAACAATTAAGATTAACTCAATAAGCATCCTAACTGAAAACCGTTAATTATATTTTATTTGCCGCTGAAAATGTGACTCGCGCATGAAAACTGGAAGGGAAATGATAAAGCGACAATAGCACATCCACCAACTGTCACATCGCCTAAATGCTTAAGACATGTATTGGCGTGCAAAATTTCCGTCGACTGCAGGCCTAGACGTGATACTAAGAGTTGACGTCGTATTATTACTGGACGTGACTGCTCAGCAAAATGTAGTGTGGTGCTTGTATCATAGTTTCCTTTACATTTAATTATTACTTATTAAGATAAACCTGTGTAAATTTTTTTAAACTATGTTGTAAGGTTTGAAATAGTGTTTACTGAATTAGCTGAAGCAGGGAACTGCAAATAAATGCAGCAATTAGTAGAAACATACAAAATTAGCATTATTTTTTTTTTACATCACCCTGACTACAATCTCGTTCGAGGTGGCCTGTCGCGGAGAACTCTTCTGACCAACGTCAGAGAGGTAAACCTCCTGCACAACGGTCGCACACCTAATTGGCGTCACATAGTGTCTCGTGACCAATGAAATCACAGATTGTGCTCTGGTATGCACAGGAACGCAAGTAAAGCCTGCAATCAAATAATGCAGATATTGCAGGTGTCTGGCGACAACACGTCTCAAACTGTATGCGATCAGAGAAGTGAAGAGGTTCTTGTTACAAGTGTGTTGTATTTTCGTACATTGGAACAATGGACATATTCGGAATAGTTTCGTAAGCAGAACGTATTTAGGAACACAGCACAACGAGTCTGAAGCTCCAGACAGGCGACCTCTCTGGTAGATCTAGCCCAGAGTGTGTTCAAACATTACACGTACAGCGCATGGCTGCTGTTTCTCCTCATGACACAGATACGATACACTCGGAGGGGCTTACCTGAGAACACATGACGGATGTAGAGAATCACACACAGTAATCCTTGAAGCCAGGCAGGATGAAGAAGACTTTAAATATTTGATAATTGTAATCTGTCGGCGGGCTGCGTTGGTTGTGCTGTAATCCGGCCATCTTCATGTTCCCCTGGCGCAGTTATCTCTCTACTGATCTGAGCGTGGCTCCTGGCCAAGTGTTATCTCCGCGGAGATTACCAGCTCTCTGCTGCAGGAAGGACTTATCAGGCTGAACTGTGTGTGTGAGGTACTATACTGCTGGAGCGCCAAGTGTGCTGCTGACCGGCCTATGTAACACACCGACACATCTACGCACAAGCCACTCTACTGACATGCAGTGCTTTACTATTAGTCATCTTCCAATGGGGCTTTAAGGAGTGACCATACTATTTTATTTATAGGAAATATGGTTTCAAGTTCTACGCGTGTTTATATCATTTTGCTTTTCGAATCAGGTTTGTTTATTTACCCAGATGCGGCAGTCTGAATAAACTCTATTGGTTGGTTTATAAAAGCCAGTACGAAGCATGGAACAATTTAGTTGCAACGTGTTTTATACCAAAGCTTGGCGATGCATGTGACACGTTGACTAGAATCCTATCCACCTGGGCTTCAAATTCTTTGCAGAAATGTGCAACTATTCGTTTTAGACGAAACTTCTTCACGTGCTTTACTGATGTGCATCTAATTATGGACTCATACTTCAAACAATGTTTTTATTACTTTAAAAAAAGTCGGCACGCTTGTTATAAACATGTTTTTCATGCCTCTCAAAAGGCTGCATGTCGTAATAACATATTTGTACGTTGTGAAGAATAAAACTTAGTTTTAATACTCCTGGGTTCATTTTCTTACTCGCTGGACAAGCATCGAACTGCGCTGCTCCTCAAATTATAAAGTATATTATAGTATAAAGTCACAACAGTACCGCGGCAAAGTATTTTCTTGATGTGGCATAAACTGAATGTATATCTCGTGGTGTAGGAGCAGACTATACAACGTGACGTCATTAGTGATGTAAACATGTAACAACAAGTAAGTTAGTAGAACTGTGTTGTGAACACATAATATGGTTGAACAGTCAGATGTAGATACATACCTGGCATAGAGCTGCGAAGTGCCGGCCAGACTCTGTTATCTGAGCGAGGACGTGTGTATGACGTCATACATAGCACGCACAGTAGCCGCCAACCACTAGACAGGGAAGGGGGCGGGGTCGCCAGTGAACGGGGGCAAATCCCCTCGACTGAAGCTAGATCCCTGTTGATTTACACTAGCACCGGCAGCATCTGCGCCGTAGATAAGGCAAGGTTCGCACCAACATTGCACTAACATGGCTACGCTATAGATAATACCCGTACCTCGGTACATACAACTGATAAAATACCTTTTAAGAAAACCCGTTATTTCAACGTACGTTTCACGGAAAGAAGTCTTATTTTCATATTTCTTTCAGTATTAAAAATCTTAAGTAATATTGTATCGAACAATACAATACGTTTTTATTATACGCCAGAAAAATGTAATTTACAAAAGATTTCGTTAAACAAGTTAAAAATACTTGTTACCGATGGGGATAAATATTTTATTTCACCAAAAACTATTTTCAAGAACATAACTAGCGGATATACTAAATGTTATTCTCAACATTTTCATTACGCAAATTTAGGACAACGGACACACCTTATCTTGCTTACTACGCATTTTTATGTATCCAATAATTATTGAAACAATTTACAAAAAGTTTGGCATTAAAGTATGTCAACATGAAACAAGTTGGTTATTGTTTTTTTCTTCTCAGAATGAACGGTAAGGTTTAAGGGCGTTCAAGCGGGGAAAAATCGTAATTTTATATTTGCATAAAATAGGGTTGGCTTCGTAGACATTACTTGAGAATACTTTTTCTCCTTACGAAAAAAAAAAGCTCAGCCAGTTTTTACATAATGTTAGTTCAAAGTCAAAGTTTGCATATTTTTACTTCATACGAAACTTGAAAACCAGTAAACATAATACAATGGCAAATATCACATCAAAACTACATGCCACGGTCTACGACTTGAAGCAAATAGAAACCCTTTACAAAATATTTTTGTACTTAAAATAATTTTAAAAAATTTGCTTTTTTATTACTTTAATAACATTTTTTTAAATACAAAAATATGTATGTAAAGGGTTTCTATATGCTTCAAGTCGTAAAGCATGGCGTGTAGTTTTGGTGTGGTTTTTTTTTTTTTTTTTTTTCATTTTATTATGTTTTCAGGGTTTCAAGTTTTGCATGAAGTAAAATTAGGCAAATTTTGAGTTTGAACTGACATTATGGAAAAATTAGCTCAGCTTAATATTTTTCGCAAGAGGAAAATGTATTCTCAAATAACGTCTACGAATCTAACCTTATTTTATACAAATATAAAATATATTTGTTTCTCACTTGAACGCCCTTAAGACAATCGAATAAAATGAGCGTGGAGTTAAAAAGTAAATATAAAAGGCCCTCTATGTTTAAACGTTAGTGAATGACGTTTAACAGATTCAGTCACCATTTACACATCACTAATCGAGCATACTCATGTCACTTTCAAGGCTAAAAATAATTTTATATAATTACAAACGATCGTACTTTAGCCAACGTTTCTTTTGATAACCGCGACAACAATGAACTTCAGGAGTTTGTGCGGAAGATAGGGTTTAAAAACTACACAATAGTAACATAGTAACGTGTCGAAAAGAATACCTGGGACTCTAAAAAAAACATGCTTTGTAAGCTTTCTTTATTTACATAAAGCCATCATGTGATGTTGGGGCATTCCTTCAACAAGGTGTGCGACAAGCCGGGGAGAATGTAGGGGTTTATAAGCGAGAATAAACAATGTTTGTAAACAAATGCCATTGTAAGCGGTTGTTGCTGATTCACTTTCAACATTCATAATAGAAAATCTTGACAAGAAACGAAAGAGAAGCCAGTATTAGCTGATCCGTACTACAATTTCTATGTATAAAAGGGTTCACTGACTGATATATCAAGCTGCAGCACAAACTTCTGGACCTAGGAAGGTGGCAGTTTTGTTTGGGTTCCTCTCAGGTCGTAGGCGAGCACTAAGAAGGAATTTTCCTGAATTAGACCCCGTAAGGTCGTGAAAAAAAGTGAAATGTTTTTTCTAAGAATCGTCAATATTGCTGGAATCCGATGGGTTATCGTCGTGATTTTCAATTCACTTAAACATTGGATACTAAGCAGTTTCAGGATTTTTTGTAATTAGACACTTAAGGGAGTGAAAAAATCATGAAATGGGTTTTTGATTAATACACGATATTTAACGGAAGCTTCGAGATATAAATTTAATTTTCGTTTAAAAAGATTATTATTTTATTAATACCAATAGAGATATTTAAGGATTTTTCGAAATCCGACCCTTTAGGGTTGAAAACGGTGGAAAATAAAACATTTATTTTCTATATAGTTCGAAATCAACGAGCAATTGTCGTAATTTTCTCTTCAATTAGGTACTTATAGAAACGTGTACGAAAATATTTGAAGAGTTTTTTTTTTTTTTTTTTTTTTCCGAAATTCGATCCTTTAGGGGTTGAAGAGATGATAAATGAGTTTTCGGTTATAACTTAATGTCTGTCAGACCAGTCGAGATATTAAAGTGCACTTTTCTTTAGTACAGTCTTTATGTAAATCCAAATATCACATTGTTAGCCTTTTTTTTCGAAATTGGAAACGATACGGGTAGGATAAAATGTAAAATTATTTTTTGTTCACAACCGATATACACATGGAACACTTTATTTGCTTAAGATTGATGCTAACTCAGTAACTCAAAAAGTAATTTCATGATTTTTCGAAATTTGACACCTAAAGAGGTTAATATGGATGAAAATGAGTGAAAAGTGTTATCAGCGAATCGTCAATATTTCTTGAATCCGACAAGCTATCCTCGTGACTTCCCCTTCTATTGGACACTCATAACGAAGTCTAAAATGTGATTAATAGGTTTCTTGAAATTCGACCACTAATGAAAGGGCATGGAATATGTTTTGCCTTAATATTTTCTATATATCGACCCCATCAAGAAAGACAGTTGTTTTTTGCTTCATGATGATAGTTACTTTAATGCCCGTAACACTAATTTTAGAATGTTTTGTTTAATGTGTCTTTTAGGGCCGTGGAGTGAAATGTGATTTTAAGTGAATAATTGATTTTGCTTTGGCCGGACAGGTTATCGTAGTGATGTTCATTTCAATGAGATACTTACAAAAATGTGAAAAATGTGATTACAAGATTTCTTGAAATTCTACCCCTAAAAAGGGGAACAGAGCGTAATATTTGTTTTTGACTAGCCCATTGTGACATTAATTTTTTTCCACCGTGTTATCACATAAGCTGGGCGACATTAAGTATCGGTAAATAATAACATATTTATTCATAGTGGACACTGTAAAGTTCCACACAAGTAGTGTGATCAACGTTTAAATTATTTAACTGAGCTAGGATAAAGCACGAACACAAGACACTGGTCAATTATCGAATGTTTTTTTTTCTTTAATGAAGACTAGTTAACAGACAGAAAGTGCGTAAAAGAAAATACTATAAGAGTGAACGTGTCTTGCTAGAACGGAATTTGAAGTTCTAATTATAGGAAACTAGTTAATTTATTATGAGCCATAGGCAGTAGAACAGAACTACTATACTTCCGTGAAGAGCCAGATTTATTGTCGTGACGATATAAAAAGTAATTCCTGAAATATTTACCAATAGAATTGCAAATTTCATTAATTAACATGCGTCTGTATATACTCCGGCTAGCTTTACACGTATGAATACGAACAGGGATTTTGTGAGTTAATTTTATAGCACATAAACACATCAAATAAAATCTTCAAGAACAATCATGACGCAAATTCGCTGTTGTGATTTAAATGTTCGATATTTAACATTATGCCGGCAGTACTGGATATACGCTGCTTGAGATCCCGCAGTACGTCCATCCTTCTGGACGGCAAGCAACTTCGTATAACCACAGCCAGGGTGGTGACGCTAGATAGGGGCTAACAATACCTTTTAGTGAGTTCAGTATCAATGCCAAACTTAAATTTTGTATTCGATAATATAGTTTTGTGACGGACTTTATTACAGTTCGTCGTCTCAAACATGATATTGCTATCTAAAAGGTAAATACATAATTTTAGAATTTGAAAATTCTTTTAAAAAGGGGCATTGGTTTAAGAATGTGACTGATAAGACACATCTAAAATATATGTTGGCTGAATTGGGGAATATGGCTATTTGTATGGTTTGACAGGTGTTTGAAAATAGGTTTTAGGTACTCTTCGCTAACGAACGTTATATTTTAATACATTTTCGAATGAGGAAATAAGTTTATGTGTATATTGTGTTTTTGACTACTTAAGTTACAAAGTTGTGATAAATGTGTTTAGTATTATTTATCAATTTATGAAATGCTTTCCTTCGCTCACAGTTTTAAATCATGGCTTCAGAAAACCTTTATTTACTTTATAATGTTAACAATGGAAAAAAGTTGGCAGAGCTTGAGTCCGACCGCCCGGATTACAGCGTCAAAAAAGTACAACATTATCGGTAACTTGACGAACTGCAGCCAAACAACAAAGGGGCCAAGTTTCCAGGCGAGTGTCCAGACCTGTTCTTCTACGGCCGTGCTATAGACCAAACAGAGGCGTCACTTCCATGTTACTGCGAATTTATTATTTATTGCTCGATTTTAGAGTGGTGGGTGGTAGGTAGTCCTAGTATCAATACCAAATACACACACTGAAAAATGCTGACAAAAATATTAATATTTTGCAGGGTGTCATAGACAATAACGTAATATTGTATGAACTTTATCGCAAAAAAATACAGTTAAAACTATTTTTAATGGGAATTTTTTTATTTTGGACTTAATTTTATTGTATTTTCGGCTAGCTGAGGGAAGCAATGCTTATAATAACACCGCGGAAAAGTGTATTAATGCACAGTTTGTAAACAACACAGAAAAAGTTACAAAGTTGTGATAAAACTATTTAAATAATTACATGAATGATAACGTTCGTTCACATTAAAAGCCAGTTAGGATGCCTCCATCACCTCGCACATATTAAAAGTACTTCGTACTTAACCACAATCGCTATTTTACAAGTTTTTGGGGACGAGTACATAGTACATCCGGGGACGCTCATTGTTACTAATTGGCCATGCAGGGTGTTACAAAAAGGTACGGCCAAACTTTCAGGAATCATTCCACACACACAAAGAAAGAAAATATGTGATATGGTTGTAAAATGTTATAGAACTCCCGAAAAGTGAATGTTGACCACGGAGAAATAACTCAAAAGTAGCATCGATATATTTTGTGCTCTACAAAAGACAGTTATTGATTATCATAAAGAAATAAATAGGAATTAAACACAAAGAGCTTCTGCTGTTACAGTGCGCTTAGCAAAGTGGACAGGATAAAGCTGTTTGTATTTGTTGATTCATTTAACAGCTAACTTCATGTTTCTTTGTTTTCGAACATCATTTAGGGAAGTGTTGTGTTTTATTACGTACTTCTAGCTTGGTGTGATGATCGATGTTTTTCTTTATTTGAAATTAGTGAGTGTTTTGTGGCTTATAACTTTTTCTTATTTCGTTCTGATTTTGCTCATTACTTAGTTTTAATAGGTATTACACCCAGTTATGTATTTCTAACTTGGTATGCTGTAAATTTATGATTTCGTTTTCAGTGTTATTGAAGATAGTCTTTGTGTCTATTTATATAGTATATTTAATATTGTTACAAGTTTGGGGATACAAAACTTTTCAATGTGGGCAATTCCCATGAGTTCTTTGGGATAGAGGTCGTATAATTACAAATAAAAGAGTTAAATTAAGTACTGGATTTAATAGCTCACAAAGCTACGAAATACACAAAACAGTAATCAACTAGAACTCTCACAACACAATTAGTTATGCACACAATTACTCCTGTGTCACAGACACGTTAATCAACTTTGACAATTAAAGCACAAGAAAAGTCTACCATCAATTAATTAGACACTAT
>PNEQ01030481.1:0-21318 GCA_003012365.1 Medauroidea extradentata | reverse complement strand
CTTGCTCCCTCCTGGGTAGTGGCTCGGAACCCCCCTTCTTGGGTCTTGCTTCCTTCTCGGCAGCAGTTCTACCCAATATCTCCACGGGTCTTGCTCCCTCCTGGGTAGTGGCTCGGAACCCCCCTTCTTGGATCTTGCCCCCTTCTGGGCAACAGCTCGTCTCCCTCTCAATTAGGTCCTCCTTCTGTCTGGGCAACGGCTCAAATTACCCCCCCCTCCTCAAATCAACGTTACACAACACTTCCTAGCGATGCTAACGGTGAGAGAGTGCAATTAGGTCAGTAGCTGCGAAGTACAAGAGCCTCAAAGATTCTCCTCACCTATGTTGAATACAGGGATATCGCACAGCGTCTCAGGGAAAAACGTGGTCTTACTTTTTCGTGTCTTCTAGTAGTCACAAACCACGAGCTAGCCAGGATGTTCCTGGGTCAACGTGTCGTCCGTCGATTGCAGATACATCCGTCATCAGTCTCCGGCATCATGCTAACAGTGAATTATAAGATGTCTAAAGGTCACCGTACGTCCAGAAGTAAAGTAACTTTAACACTTTAACAGTAATTTTCCACTAAACAAAATCACGTAGTGCAAATCGTGTAGTAACCTGTATTGTTAAGCCATGTAAAGCAAAGTCACAGTATTATATTTCACTAAACGAAACCCATACTATAACCAATAAAATGTCAACAAATGTCTCCATAAAATGTGTATTTCTGACTTTAGGCGGCACGAGTTGCGGAGAGAGGGGGTGAAGCAGAATGGCCCAAAGTCGATTTTAATTTTCCAACTGTAAATTTGGGCTTACACAATGTTCTTTATGCAAAATGCGCATTAATTAAGATTAATAAAATTAACAAATAGTCGGAAGATAATTTTTATCGTAACATTTTTATTTAGACATTAGGGACCTCAAAACTTTCTCTATCTCAGGACTTGTGGGCCTACTCTTACAGCTACCCCGAACCTCTGACTTAAATCTTGAAAGGATTTCAACAGAATGTTAATTACAGAGTGTAAACTGCAGAACACAGCTCAGCAGACTAAAGTCTGATTCTCAATGTGTAGTCGGAAGTCTGCCGCTAGTTTGCAGTCGGCAGTCGAATACAATTCACAACGTGCAGTCCAGTAGCCTTGATTTTTATGCCATGATTTTAAAACCTTCCAGTCAGTCGGCCATGTTTTCAAATTTGAGTTTGGGACGATATGAATGCTCTAAAAACAATATTGGCTTACAACACGTGAAAAGTGCAATGCCTAATTGGTTAGATATTTTCGGCACTCGACCGACATTCCAGCAGTTGGAGATGAAGTTTAAGAGCCCTACGCTACAACGTTTGAGGTGCAGAAACAAGGGACTGATAAGGTTTAGATTAGCTCGGCCATCAAGGAAAGTTTATCCTCTATGTGCAGGGCGTGAAAACGGCGTGCAGTGTTTTAGTCGTTGGTTATATTCTGTGGGATTTTATGCAATCAGCCGACAATTTTACTTACGGAAAGTGCGAAGCATAGTCCATCGCGCGATTATATATTTTTCTTTTACGATTCCGGTTGGTCTGTTACACGTGACAGCAGTCTGAAAAAGTCATCCTTGGCCATTTTAAGGTGCCCCGAAACCACGATTCTAAGTATGATACCTAGAAAACTAATATAGAGAAGCGTTGTTTGAATTTCGTTTTGTTTTCCGCAGATGAAAATACCAAAATCACATTTAGGGCCGGTTTCACAATGTCTGGTTACGTTCCGATTATCATCTGATTAAATTTTAAGTGGTGGTTAGCAGTTTTTTGTGTTTTTCGAGTTACAGGTAACTTAAAACTGTTGTTTAACTAGTGGTAACCAACGGTTAGTTTAAACACAAGAAGAAGTTCTGGTTACTGAGCTAACCGGAACATTTAACAAATATGGCAGATTGTGTTTTTAAGCAACTAAACATAACCATTGTGATGAAAACATGGTTGTGTGTTACAAAATCAGAAAACATAATTAAATGTGAAGTTATACTAACGAAGTCTTCATTTCTTGAATTTGTATTGGATAATAGTTTCATTCGAAATGAATATATCACTGCCAATACAGACACTGTTTCACAATTAAGGTTATGGTAGGTTTAAAGATGATGGTTGCAAACAAAATCTCAATATTGGTATTTCTAAACAGAAAAATGTGTTGCCGATAGACGACAGATTTTGTCAATATATTTTAACTGTACAAAATATTAACTTGCATACTGTACTATTTCGAGAAACGTGTTTTATGTTGTGTCATTGTTAATTTGCATATTTACTTTAAGGCTATAAAAATTATGTTGGTATTATATTCTGTTTTTTGTTTTAAATGTTGAGAGCATGGTGGTATTAGTCTATGGAGAGGAAGCCTTTAAGCAAATTTAAAGCCAGCCAACAGACGACGTTTAAAGACAAGGATAGAGCTAGTGGTGGCAAAAACATGTAAACATAGAATTGAGCTGAATGAAAATGTTTTAGTTTTTTGTTAAAAATACATTATGGTGGAAGTTTGTGCAGTTCTTGGCCTTACAAACAGATTAGATCGTTGCGGAGGATTATCTTTGTACAGGTAAGAAACTTTTATTTAAATTAGTCAAGTTTATAAAGTACAAACACACAGCGAGAGTTAATTCGATTTTTTTTTCTGAAGCAATTGTAAACTTTGTGTACGATCCAAATAGAGAATTTGCGCGAATTTTTGTAAAAAAAATTACGTAATTACATTGCTTTCTGCTATTATTTTGCCACCCAAAATATGTCGACTCATGAAAAATAACGTCCTGCGCATGCGCATTTCGAGAATGTTCGAAATTGATCGGCTTCACACGATTACCATTGTTGAGAGGAAGAGGTTAGCTTTGGTTAGGTTACACAAAATCCCACGTATTTTCTGTAAATAGACGTCAAAAATGCATCGTATTTTTGCAAGAACATAACGAAAATTTAACACAGCACAACTTATATCTAAACTTTATTTTATTCAATGATTCACACATGACTACGAATAGAAGTAATTTTCAACGCCTCATTATTTGAAACAAAGATTGTTATTACTGAAAATATATCTTTAATTAATATTTGGCTTCATACATGAGAGGTTATGTTCGCCGAAAATAAATAACATGAACATAGACAAAATTACTTGCAGTAATTTTACACAAACATAATCGGAAATTGCAAAGCAAAATTTGGCAAAGCCATTAACGGTGAAAAAAATAGAAGTTTCACTTGCAGCCTGCTTGCTATCGGCCATGTTTATTACGAATTTTGACTTTCTTGTACAAATCTGTCGAAGTGAATTTCTGTGGCATCCCGCACTAGGCCTTGAAGAATTCCATACGCTCAACGCTATTATTTTTTCGTGTCGATCTTTTTACGTTTTCGTAATTCGCTTTTAAAGTTTTGTCGGTACGCGGACACACGCCCAAAAGAGTGTTTGAACTTGGCTGCAACTGTCTCCCAGTATTCCTCTTCCTGCTTCTACGACACAGCATCTGTTTTTTACATATCACAACAAAAGACCTTTTTCAACTATTGTAATTAGAAGTTCGTTTTCAGAGGCAATAAAACTACCAGGACGTGCACTTTTAACCTCTTTCGCCCATTGTTTACAAGTTAATGTTAACCGCGACTTTAAAATAACTATTCAACACTCAATAACAACGTGAAACGTTACGGCATGGTCGCCAAATTTATATTAACCAGCACATAGCTAACCTTAACATTTTTAAATGGGAGTAGTGTTTTCAGAAACGCTATTATTTTAAGCAGTAGTTAAATGTTTCGTTTATATTTATCATATGGTCACATAACCGATACTTTAAACAGACATTGTGAAACCGGCCCTTAGTAGTATGTCTTTAAAATAAGTATTTCTACTGACACTCTGCAAGCAGTTCATGCCTTAGTTGTATAGGGTTTTTAAACATTTTCGACTGCCGGCTGTGTATTGCCAGCTGCAGACTACTGTCTGCACTTGGTGAATCAGGCCTAACCCTAGGCGGCAGAGGAGCACAGCCTCCCGGGGCGAGGGATCACGATCACAAGTGTCTCACCGCGGTAGCTGTGGTCCCCGGAGAGCCACGTTAACGACTCTCGCAGCTAATTGAAATTCCGTGCAGCTTCCTTTGTCTCGCCGCCTCACGTATCTCGTAAGGCGCGCCCTCTGCCTTGCGGGACATCAGAGGAGAGGGGACTGTTGAGTGTTTCGGTTTTCAGAGGCGTCTGTCCTATTACCTCCTCTCCAATTCCAACCGAAAACTGTTACAATTCACATTATTTAAAGCTGCCACTACATTTTGTAAATTAAATACGTATGGTAACGTAGAAGTATTAGACATTATGGGATCTGCGTTCTAAGTTTTCAGCATCTAAGTTCGAATGTGGAATCGATGATTTAAAATATTACTTCATATTGGTTCAATTTATAAAATGACGCATTTAAAAAATAAATATTTCAAGAGAAATATCTTTCAGGACTACTAACACGTTATCATCATGGCTAATTGATATTTTTAATATTTCGTATTTAAAATATTTGTTCGAAGTTTACATTTCACGAAAAATAAAAAGTATAAATTAAAAAAGTTTCTTTTGTTTCCTGACTGAGTGAGGAATATTACAAAAAATATATGTAGACATACTAAGAGTAGTCAAAATAAATTTAAACTCTTATTCCTAATTCGAACTCTGACTGCAAGCCTAGCAGTGGCAACATTTACGTATAGAAAATAATTGTGGTTATTAGAGATTAAATCAACGGATTAAAAGAATCATGGAGCGAGAGGGACGTGACGATGGTTTATATATAGTGACGCAGAGTTATAGAACTTCTTTGCTGTGATTTCTGTAAGTTACGGAAATCAGATAAAAAGACTGCCAGGACTCGCAACTGAAACCGGTTCTTTCCAAATGTGTGACCAGTGTTTACCTCTGCGTGATATTTTTTTGTTAAAAGTTTACCTTACCCAATTCTGAAAGTCAGTATTGGCTGGTCTAATAAGCATAGTGCTCACATTCAAGCTACTTCATACGCTGTAACTAAAATTAATTGGTTAAATTTAATGGTTAAAAATTATAAAACAAAACTTTTGTAATAAGCGAGTTCAAAGTATCTTAATTCTTTTAATAATTTCAGTATTTGGACGAGATATGGTTCGTTTAGCAGACGTACGTTGTGACTATTTCTGCTGTAATGAAAGTTTTTAACTTTCATAGTTGTTGAAAAATCGCATGTTACATTGCAAATTCCCAAAAAAAACGGTTTTATATTAAAATAAATTTAACTGACTCGCAGAAATGAAATAATTGTCAATGAAAAACTATTACACGTACTAGCTAAGAAATGCATAAAAATCACAATGATTCTGTATTTAAAAAAATATTGAATTTAACACTACTTTTTCTTATGTTATGCAAAAATTTATTAATGTGGTTTTTATGCACGTTTGGCGTTGCCCTGACACTGTTCTTGAGTAAAATTTTTTTTTTTTTTTAAATTCTGTAATGCTGGTTTTATTCTTTCTAGTATAAAATTGCTTTTGCCCATGCAAATTAGGAATTTGACATCCCATTATACATCAAGTGTGAAAGCTATACAATTGTGACACAGTTAAATATAGCCACAATGTATGTCTACAAAACAGATAATAGCTCGTAGACATATAACAATTACAAAAACAATTCATATTTTCTGTAATCTCCCCGGTAAACCGTCCTCACAACTGTACACAGGACGTTACATCTACTACAAATGATCCTGAGAATCTAGTGTCTATAGTGATAAAGTTCCTGAATTCCTATCCTAGCCAAAAACGATGTAACGTTTTTTTTTTGTAAGAAAAGATATATGTACATACATTTACCAATGTTCAAAATAAAAACAGGCGTAAAAACAAACATTAAAAAAAAGGTATACGGAATTGTTAGTTTAAAAAGGCGCTTCTTTGACACACGCGAAACTTATTCGTTTTTTGTCCATTAATACACTACAGATGCTATTGATTACATTTTCTCTTACGCAGTTTTTAGAAAATATTTTCAAATGTCATTTGTCGCTCTGTATTCCGTTTGCGATGGATATAGGCCTGGTTTCTAAACAGAAATTCCGCTTGAAAACTGGAATGCATTAATACTAAAAAATGTGGAATCAGTGCTGATTAAAAAAATGGGTTTAAAATATGTATAGCCCATATTAACGCACTAAGAGCATTCTTCAGTTACTTAACAGTGATTTCATACGTTGCACCTTCCAGAATTTTTATTTGCGAAACACGTCAGCGACATTGTAAGCGAAACATAGCCAGTAATCGAATAACGAGCACGACTACCGACGAAACACGATAGTCATCGAGGGTGTTACACGGTCGTGGAAATAAACGAAGTGATATTCTTCTGGGCGGCTGATTAGAAACCCCTGTCACGAATAAAAACTTCTCGTTTGTAGTCGTGGCACGCGCGTTTCGTTAAGCTAACCGGCGATATTGACGGGTGAGTGGAGTTTGTTAGGTTGGCGAGGGGTGTGGGCGGAAGGGGATATGTATTGTTGCTCATATCGAACGCCAGCGGGGTTTCCGCCCTCTTTGACACGAAGCCCGCGGAGTGTCGGCTGAATGGCAATTTCCCGGTCGAAACCCCCTTCCCACAGTGGCGGTGATCCGTTATGCCATGAGCCTTCCACAGGGCTACCTACCCCCGCTGCCCCCACAGAAGCGGCGCCATTGACAGGGGCTTCTACCCCCAGCCAGAAGCGCTTCCGACGTGACGAAGATGTATTGCTGGCTGCTGTCGAGCCTTGCTCGAGTCGCAGATCGGGTATCTTCGCCACAGCTGATGTGCTGTCCGCAGCTTTCCAAGGCTGTGTACTACCTCGCTTGCCGTTATCCCCATTTCCCACTTTACTGTCTCTATATGTTTTTTTCCTTTAAAGTGGAGTGTTAGACGATTTTATTGTTTTTTCAGTTTTTGAGCGATAACGTTTATTCAGATTGTATTATCGAAATGTTCTCTTATACAAAGCATAGGATATATTCTTGGCAAATTGCTAGACATAAATAACAATGGAACATTTCGCTAATTTGTCGTGCAGAATCATTGCAAGAGAATTCTTGAAAGTTAACATATAATTCTCTTGCAATGATTCTGCACGACAAATTAATTAAAGATTCCGTTCTTGTTTATGTCAAGCAGTTTACCATGAACATATCCAATGCTTTGTCGAAGAGAAAATTTTTATAACGCAATTTAAATAAATGTTATGGTTTAAAAACTGAAAATGCAATAAAATTGTCTAACATTCCCCCTTAAGGCGCCAGCCTGGCGATTTTGACAGGCTCATCTGGTGCGGCATCGCCTCTAGTGTAAGACATTGAAACGGCGTGCAGCGATATCGTAGAACATTCGCCTGACACTATCAGCGGTGACACCATTTTTATTGATGGAAAGTTTTAATCAAAGTCGAATACACTTTTATATCGTAATTTCACACAAATAACGTGGATATTTGTTTAGTTGTAATGGGTTGAAAAAGCCGTTTTAAGCCATTTTGTGGGGCTACGAAATGACATTTATAATAACCGTGATGTTTTGAAACTACTTTCCATCATCGTTTAAAATGTATGTTCTCTTGGTAAATACACACATTAGTAACACGTTTAGAAGTTTCTTAGAAAAAAAGAGTTCTGCTAGCACGCTGCAACGCTGTTATCAAGGAAGGCGGGTGCCTTAAGAACAAGTGGCCCTGGCGCGTCAGCTGTGCTGTAGCGTAGTATGAAAAGTATTTTATTGTATAACTACTACAAACATTACCAATGTGTTTATATACGAAAAGAAGAAACACTTTAAACTGGGTGCCTATGGTTTCTAAAATTCCTTCCACTAATTAAAAATATTAACACCAAGTTCCTCAAAACGGCTAAAAATTACCTTTTCTTGTTGCTGCAGTTTATGAAATGTCACCCGTAATCGTAAAACAAAATCATACAAACCAGCATTGGACTTTGCCAGATACTTTACACAAATGAAATGAATAAGTCATCGCTCGAAGTTCCGTTGGAAAACACTTTGTACATAAACCCTGGTCGCTTGCTCAGCACATCGCGCCTAGAGGCGATGGGGTGTTTGACAGACGTGTTATATTCGACTTATCGTCTTCCTTGTTTCCGTACCTGAAATGTAAAAAAAAAATCTAATGTCCAGTGACTTAATACAGCTGTCGTGCACCGTGTGGGTTCTTCGCCTGTGAGCTGTTGATGCAGCAATTCCTTTTATTTCACTGCTTTTAAAATGATAAATTCTTAAACCTAAAACAAGGCAATATAGAATTAATTTATTCGCGCAGAAATGTTGAAAATTCTTTTTAAAATATTTGCTAATTTTTAAGACGAGGCACTTCGACACTAGCTAGTTATTTAATTTACGAAATCGTCGTTAGTCAACTAACTAGTTGGAACAATACGACGTTTTTTGTACATCAAATCAAATAACGTACTTATAAATATGACTTTGTAACAATATCTGCTCTTTGTTCAGGATTAAAAAATTATTTGTCTTAAAATCAATGCAAATAGAGGAACATTGCATAAACAATGAAGTGAACAATTCCTAATGACAGTTTATAACGATAATTTTGATAGCAATTTTACTGCTATTTTTATAATTAACAATTTGCTGAAATATATTAATTCGCTGAAATAAAGAGTGAAACTAACTGTTGCTTAAAAACGTGCTAGGTTTACCGTGAATATACTTTATTAAATCTCGTTTCGTTTTATCAAGGCAAAATAAGCACATTTAAAGGCACTGACAAAAGGCATGGTAACTAATTAGTTACACAAAAATTTCATAATTTTATTTAGTAGAAGTCAGAACTCGTACTGCCGTATGTGTGAGTTTCTTTCACGACTTGGTCGCTGTTGAATAAATTAGTACATGAGGACTAGGAACCATTAACACATACCTCTTACTGATTTCGCGTGTACTGCATTGTTAAGGTATACAAATAGTCAATCACTGCAGCACCCAATCAAGTAGCTGAGAAAAGAACGATCACATGACTCAGTCGAATCCAACCTGGCAGGTTGCAAGAACCCGCTGAATTTTTTAATATCTACTATGTTATACATACACACACACGCTCATATAATATATACATATATATATATATATATATATATATATATATATATATATACATAGCACTATAGTTAGTCCTATATTGCGCTCTACAGATATATTTCTTATCTTACCACTATTATTCTGACCAGCATATTGTTAAAATACCGAGCAGTCCGTTAGTCTTCGTTCACTTGACGTACTTTACATAAAATAATACCTGGACGTGGAAAGCAGAATGGGTCTTTCTCCTTGCAGTGTTGTCAAGTTGTGCACTTAAAATGTCATCGTACAACATTTTGCCACTTGGGCTACATTATCGTCTCTAATTTAGCCAAGGATTCGTGTGGTTTGCTTATTATGAGTTCGTTTCTGGCCATCTGTGTGTGTATGATATGTGTGTGTACATATATACGTGTACGTATACATATGCATTGTATTTATATGTACATATGCATATATATCGTGTTAATGAAGTTATGTTACAAACTTTGTGAGATGATGCCTAGTAAAAAATGAGGTAAAGTTTTGTGATAAATTTTTTTTCGTTTGCGCACGTCGCGTTTGAATATTGAATTCGAAAACTGAATATTGCCATTAGATTCTAAAGTAATGTAAATGGAAGAATACATTTCTGGTTATGATTTATTATTATTTAGATATGAAATCTGTGCAAGTAAGGTGTCGATTACATGTCACTTCAGTAGATTATGTGGGAGGTAACGCTGTTTTGCGTCATCGAATTAGTTGCCATAGCATTGTATAGATATTAAATGCCACGGTTTTTTGCGCAAATCTGCAATGAACAAAACAGTAGCCTTGTCGCAACACCATCAAGTCAAATGT
Source organism: Medauroidea extradentata (assembly GCA_003012365.1). NCBI lineage: Eukaryota > Metazoa > Arthropoda > Insecta > Phasmatodea > Phasmatidae > Medauroidea > Medauroidea extradentata. The sequence goes on along the minus strand of PNEQ01030481.1, from coordinate 11,359 downwards.
TTTCGAGAAAATTGAGAATAGACACTTATAGGTAGGCAACACGCGGTACACAGGAGTTTTGAGTGAACGTTGCTATTTTAAGAGATCGTTCCAGTGTTTCAGGCTCATGTATGCAACCCGCATTATAACTAATATAAATCAAGTATAATTTTACTTTCGCTTTAGCAACAAGAGCATTACAAATATAAATATTGTCATCGCCCTTTTTCGAAGATACATTCGTTCTTATTTTCACTGTGTTCTGCAAAATCAGGTACAACAAACGGTTACATCATCAACGTGATACAAAAATAAGTTCTGTAAAATTTGTAGTCAACCATTGTTTATACTTAACTTCGGCGAACGCAGCGAAAATAGGAACGACTGTTTCTCTTATTGTACGCAAAAATAACATTGATTTGTATAACACTCGTTTTGCTATAGCGAAAATAAAAATTAGCATTGACATTTACGGTTTTAATATGGACTGCATACTTGCGCCTGAAAGACTGGAACGGTCTCTTAAGTGATGAATGGATAGAGAATACGAATGTATACATGCACATTGTTATTCAATGGTCGTAGGTTTGTATCAGTTAATAACACGTAATGAAGACAGCTTCGTATTTTCACAGACATGCGCTAGAAATGTCATGGTGATACTAGAAGGCCATACACGAGGAGATTCATGACATTTATTCTATAAACTGCACCAAAACGTGTACTACAGGCAGTTCGGGATAAAGTGAGCTCTCAAGAATACCCTGCTAAATGTATATTTTCGGCCAATTAGTATCTTTCCACGCGTAACGGCTAACTGCGGGAAATGTCTAACCTCTCTGGGCACGTCTCTTGATGTTTGAGCGTGAAACATAATTTGCGCAGACGGTAGGAACCTATATAGTTTTATGAAAATAGTTAATTAATTACATACATTTCAATTCTGTCGATTCCTGTTCAGTTTACTTGGGTAACGTTGTATTCAAATATGAAAATACATGGAACTATATTCGGTACTTGGATGCCAACCATACAAGCTGTAAGTTAACTATAGTTAATGTTGAATTATATTCAGTAACAGCAAGTGATATTTTTCAAGGGTTAAATTTTTAGTGTTCGCTTTATCCCGAACGACCCATAAAACTAACCGCAAAGACTGTATGGTAACAAAAGTGTTGATTACGAGGCATTAATTAATCCACGTTTGTTTACTTACGATATCAGGGATGTAGCATCAAAGAGGTTTATTAATGCCACGCCCATCGTGAATAACCTACGTATCGCTTTGTGATATTACTCACCCTCAAAAACAGCACAAGTAATGTTTACTTACATTGTGACGAAAACGAGCATGTTGCAGTTTGCATGACAAAGGAACATGTAAACGACAATAAATGATTGTGCTGGCCTACATTAACGTTACTTTCGTGTAGAAGCTGTTTACCGCCTTACAGTTAGGTAACGAGTCGTGTTTGTGAAGTCAACTTGTGCGTTATGCACGGCCACACACAGTCAACAAATGAATGGTGTTAATGTATATACTCTGGAAATTTGTCATATATTGATGTCTGTACGAAACATAGGTGTAGGAACACAAATTATCGGAAATGAATACTTACGTAAGGCCTTAATAAGTAATACCGTACCGTGTACGTTAGTTAAAACCATGTTCTACAATTTATTCCTGAATTCTCATATAGCAACGAACGTACGGCAAAAAGGTGGCTTTTGAATATATGGTACGGAAAACTTAATACAACGACCTTAAATAAACTCATCGACATGAATACCAACAAAACGTATTTTGTAATAATTTATATTACCTTTTCGTGTTAAATTCCAGTTGAATATTATTACAGCCCCTTGAAATAGATACACTGGTTATTGTTATTATTATTATTTTACATTTTTGTCATCAGTACATATAATTCCAGCCAGTAAAATTATAGGTTGAAACAAACGAGTACTTTGACATCTAATTTGTTCCCTTATTATCGTATGTTTGTTTTACTCAGTCCAGTCTTGCGATTTTGTTTGTTTATTTTACCAATAATCTAAAAGAATTTCCTATTTGTTCGAATAAAATAATGATTGCTCGTAAGATATATTTTGGTGTGTCAATCTAAATTACGGATACGTCAAATTTTATTTTTACGAAGTTTCTATTCATTCTTGACCTATAACAAAATGATTTAAATATTGTAAGTTTTCTAAATATATTTTGTGACACAGCGTACGACTGAACTGTATCATCAAGTTCGTAGTCAGCATTATTTGTCTGTATTTCAGTATAATTCCAACAACGTTATTAGGACTTAAAATTAATTTTCAATGAACAGTTATCTTATGTTTGTACTTTTCCTCAATTTCAACTTTTTTTATTTGATTAGTGTTTGGGTCAGACTTAAAGTAAGTATTGTCTCGGTGCACCTGACATATAGAAATTATTGCAATCTAACTTCTCAGAAGATACTCCAAATTAGATGAAATTAATACATTTATCTTTGGCGTAAGGAATTCACCCACGAAGAGAGCATTTATCGTCTTCTGTGACGTATCAGGCGGATAAAGGAGCCAATTATAAGCTACCTCTGCGCCAGAGATGTTGCCAGGCAACGAGCTATGGAGGGAACTTGAAAGATGAGACTTTAACATCAGTGAAGAGGAAGTTGGATTCTGAGAGGCTACGAGAAACCAACATCCTCATAATCATAGGCATTTTGCGTTGTTGTAAAGGGTATACACGAGATGAGTTCGTTTACAACATGCGGGGTGCGGTATATTCTGGTGGCATGGAAACTAAATGATGAAATAGCCTCGTCGCCAAGTATTAAAATCATAACGTTCATATGATCTTTGAAAGAACTGTGCAATGGGAGTTCATGACTGGATTCAGTTTCTTGGTCGTACTTCAATGCAAAATTGAACGACTGTCAAAGAAAACTAAACAAATAAAAGAAAACCATAAAATAAGCAGAGTACGCTTAGTCATCAAGATACATACACAACAAGAAATTCCAAGATGGAATCGGGTCAAATAAAAACAAGGAACAAACAGATAATAAATGAAAATAATAATAAATAAAATAAAAAGAAAGTAACATGCGACACAACGATGAGACGAAACAACAAACACAGTAGATATCAGACACGAACAGAAAAATAACAAAAGAGCACAACAAGTAGACGAGACAAAACGCAACAGATATCAGACATATACAGACAAGACAAACGACACAATGAAGAGACGAAACAAAACACAGTAGTTTTCCAGACAGACGGTGTTATGACGTTTCGGGAACTGGAATCTGTTCCCGTCATCAGGTAGACACACAGGGTTCAGGAACACGACTGATCAGTCGCACTCGTGTCTACTGTGTTTTTTGTTTCGTCTCATCGTTGTGTCGCATGTTACTTGGTTTTTGATTTTGGATTTTTATTTGTTATTATTTTAATTTATTATCTGTTTGTTCCCTGTTTTTATTTAACCCGATTACATCTTGGAATTTCATGTTCTGTATGTATCTTGCTGACTAAGCATACTCTGCTTATTTTATGGTTTTCTTTTATTTGTTTAGTTTTCTTTGACAGTCGTTCAATTTTGCAATGAAGTACGTCCAAGAAAATGAATCTAGTCATAAAGTTCATCACTTCAAGATACATTTAGAGAACTATTGCACTAGTTCTATGTAGGTATGTACTGTTCATTGTAAATTCAGTTCTTCTGAAGTCTACGTTACTTTCTTTCATTAGATGTAAACGTACACTGTCAAAATTTTTCGTTAATTCACAGAAAGGATTACAGAAAAATACCGTATTTTTACGGAAGTGGCTTCCGTAATTTTTCGTTTACGGAGATTTGTCCGTATCCTGTTTATTGATGTTTGACCGTAACTCTCTATAAATTCATGGAAATGTGTTTCTACAAACTTTAAAGCATATTATTTGGTGTTTACTTTAAAAATACTGGTATTATTGATCATTATGACTCCTAGAGTTAATGTGCATGCACAATGGTGCGAAATGAAGAGAAGACAAGCTAAGATAAAGAAGCGAAGCGCTGCTTCCTGGTTGTCCACACTTTGCACGAAGAGAAGGGATGCTAAACAACGAACAATACAGCCAAGAACTGGGCAAAGGGCCAAACAGCCCTGTAATTGACTGAAGTGTTCCGAGGAAGCCACATACATCTTCTATTCTCCTCGCTTCACCTATACTGCAGTGGGCGGCTACACATGTCACTACATGGGAATTATCACAGCTGAAAAAAAATCGCACCTCTTCTCTGTGTTTCGCGCGAGCGAGTATGTACCTTTAAGGCTATTTTTTCTGCAGGGTAAAATCTTTTTCTCACAATGGTACTGATTAAATTATATAAAACCAGGAAATCAAGAACAAAAATTGTGTGTTATGAAGTTTGTCTCTTATCACTACATGTAACTCGCTTAGTTACTATCTAGTTGCTGTTGTCCAAAGCCGACCTCACGTGGCTGAGTCTGTTGAGCGGTTCACTTTGGTGTAAGGGGTTCTGGGTTCGATTCTCAGGTCTGGCTGGGTGTGAGTTTGTGTTCATTAAATGGTCTCAGAAAATTATCTCTATAAAATTATCCCACGAAAGTAACTCGGGGATGCTTAAATAAGTCAAATTAAAAGGGGTATTTTTGGTGCAGTGATGATGCGAAAGCTTCCGCCTCGCCACTGCACCTAACATTTCAAATTTCAAATTTAAAGAAAGTTGTTAGAGTGGCGGTATGGAAACCTCAAGGTCGTGGGTTTCGAACCCCGCCATATTCGAGAAATTTGTAGGTTACAAAATGGTACGTCAAGATCATGAGAAAACATATTAAATAAGATTATATTGTATTTCTGGAAAACGGAGTGCCAGTAATTTAAAATTAAATTTTTGTGAGGAAAACGGAAATTCTGTAATTTTACGGAGGATTTCGTCATCAAGCAAAATGGAGTGTCCGTTATTCTACAAAGATTTCTGGATAATTTTTTTGCCTGTACTTTTTCGTAATTTCACAGAAATTTATTTTAACAGTGAGCATAGAATGTAATAAACACCGTAGATATTATTGTTATAAGTTAACTGTCCTGCTAGGTTCGTTCAGAACGCAGGACATAATAAATTAAGTGAGAAAATTTGATTTCATTTCTTAGTTAATAACTAACCTTACACTGCACTCTATTCAATGATCATATGCAGAAGACATCCAAGCCACAAACGTAAATAACATACAAAAAAAAAACTCCTAAATTATTATACATTAAAACTTCGGTAGCTAAACTACCATAGTCTAGTACATGTAGGGTATTTGTGAATGAAATGTATCAATTAACAAAATAACAAACGCAATTTAAGTAACAATTGTTTATGTCCTATTTTATCAAACGTGAGATTGTCTCTTTCTGGATAACACCATTCAATTACACAATAATGCATTGACGCAATTGTCGACTTGAAAGATCGATATTTAAAATTATTCCCGAGAAAATCAAATTCATACAGTTAATCAACGTCTTTCTCACACAAAACAGTCTTCAGACTACTTACGACATTAAACACTAAAACATTTCGTACAAGATATCCCCAGTCTAACCTGCTCGTCCGTTTATCTCACGCAATTACACAACCCAAACAAGCCTCATATTTCCCTCCGCCAGACACACTTGCCACACTGCCGGCACTCGACGTGCTGATCGCACGCCGTTCCTGGCCGACGCCATCGCCGTCATCGTTAATGTCGTATCCGTCACTTGTTCGGACAACAACTCTGCTGGTCGGCATCTGTGAGCTGTATTTGTATCTTGCCCCGACGATGCCCAGATCAATCTCACGTCTCGAGGAGCAGACAGAGAAGACAGCAAAACTTCCAGGTGTAAGGGCAACCTTCGATGATGGCCTAGGCGCGTACTCTTCAAGGACAGCTTAGCGATAACGATCCGTGATGTCATTGGCGAGGAGGGAGAAGGCATCCCCGCCTGTCTGCCGAGAGGTTGGTTGGAAGAGAGAGAGAGGAGAGAGGCGACGTGGCTCGTCGCGTTGCTAGCTCTCTGCCGATCCCTGGCTCGGTTCATTGTTATACTCGTAATGTATCATCTGGGTGCCACAACGAAATACATTATTCGATCATTTTTCTTGACAGTAACGTATCCAAAAGTGTCTAACTCACAAAGAACAGCTTACACAGAGGCCACATTTATTCCCGGCATTAACTATTTAATCAACTCCAAACTAATTCCTATTCATTAACATCGATAGTGATTTTATACCAGAAATATGTAGCAAAACTCTGTGTTACGTATAACTCTTTATAACAACACTCGGTACATAGAGAAGAAAAATAAGTTTATGACGTTGGTTGCCTTGATCAATAAAATATAACTATAAAATTCCCGAAAACTATTTTACAAACAAGATATGAGCGTGATTCCCAAATAAGTTAAACTATCTTGTATTATTTAGGTTTTCATTATTTCCAAAGACATGTGTTTAGTAGGAAACAAGAATTTTATTTATGTTAAAATCGCATTGGCAGCCCTGCTTGCGTCCTTCGCATGCGATTTGATAAAAAATGTGAGAAATAGGACGGGCTCTGTCTGTGAAATTAGGTACATAATTCTGTCTGAAACTAGCATATTTGCCTTACGCAACGTCAGAGTGTTACTTACACAGAATTCTGTACTGAATTAGGATAGTGGGTACTGGGATTTAGCATAGCAGCTACGGTGCTCGCCTCTCACATACGTGATCTGTATTCGCCTGTCGGGATCGACACAGATTTCCTCTTGATCGACGAAGCCTTTGGCCTAAGGGATTATTTTGCATCTTCTTTTCCTCCGCCCATTCATTCCGGGTCTGATAAGTACTCACCTCATATAATTCCTTATCAGCTCTGAAGATCGCCGAGCTGTGTGCAAAGTTTTGGCCAACACAAATGTATTTCATAACTACTAACAGTATTTGAATGATGTTTAGTTAGAAATAAACAGTAAATGAACTTTACATGAGTGTATACTCTTTAAGTTCTCCATAGCCGGTACTACACACCTTTATCTAAAACATTGCGTCATAAAATTATAGGATCACCACTGAAAGCTATGAGCTAGAAGATTGCAAGAAGATAGCATGCCAGTTCATTGTCTTGTTCTACAGAGTACGGTAAAGTATGTACTTCTTTAGTTCTCTGCAGTATTTGGACTCAAATGTGCAATATGCATCCACCTAGGCGGCCACCTTAAGAGCTGAAACAATTCGAAATATCCCGTCCAATTTCGGACATTAGAACATGTGTTCATGGGGACATTTTGCTTGTTTCGGGATTTTCTCTTTACATTTTGAGTATTTTAACTAAAATGGGAAATTTAGAATATTTCTGGGTTCACTCTGTGCCACACTAACACTCTTTTATTTTTTCTTTAGGCATTTATCACGGTCACATTTTATTGAAATAGTTTCTTAAAAAATGGATAGACATATTTTTGCTGATTTGATATTTAATAAGTACACGCCTATTTGTACAACGCTAGTCAGTAGTGTTCTTTGTTTTCAAGTAAAAAATCAATACTATTATTTTTTTTTTTAGAAAAACAGTTTCTTAAAACCACAAAATCTCTAAAAATGTAAAACCTTTATTTTAATAACTACCATTACAAAATAATTCAGAACTGCATAATAACCTAATTTTAAAAAATACTCATGATTTCATTTGAAAATAATTTAACATCTGTAAGCCTCTGCACGAGAGATTTTAGGATAGTAGGCTATAATTACTGTCCAATTAAGTGGTCTGTCTTTTCAAATGTTGATTATTACTACCAACCTCTGAATATTATTATACTCACAATTATAAAAATAAAAGCTTTTCATTTTTTTTATAGATTTTGTGGTTTCAGGCTCTTATTTTTCTAACAAGTGTTTTATATTTTTCAACTTGAAAACACGCATACTTCTGACTAGTGTTGAAAAAATATACATCAACTTATTAAATATCATTTCGGAAAAAGTCAATCGAATTGTGATGGGTAGTATATATTTTATTCTCGATTGAGCATTCTAGGCATATGCTCGACATCTTATCCTACCATTCCTCTTAATTGTACTTCCTTAGATGCCCAGACTCGCAATGGACCAACATCTGGCACGTCGCTCCTTCTCTAGGATATATATCGTGCTCTCTGTGAAGGAGTTCCACGCCGCGTGAACTCGGAACTGCGGGCCAACTTGAGAGAATCTAATTCTTTGCCATTAACTGTGTAATATTTACACAGAGTATAAACTTTCAGGGAAGCAGAGATTATGGGCTTACAGGCTGATGAGAAACTAAGACTAGCTGAATGCTTTAACTATTAAATACATGCTACAAGAGTTCTGTGTTCAGGAAACTTATGAGATAAGAGTACTTAGTACTGCTCTTTATTTATTACCATAACAGACTACAAAAATACTAGCGTACGAGACAAATTCGTGTATGTTTAAAACAAGTAAGTAGTTTCGCTATGATTTTACCAATTTGAGAGTTCTAACGGATATATGTTAAATGAAATGGAACCAATAACTCTAGTGTACTTTTGGCTAAACATTTAATAATTGATTTAGTATATTTCTAAATATAATGAAATATGTTTTAAAAAATTTGGAATATTTTCGTTCTTTAAGGCGGTTAAGTCTACCCATTATTTTTGTACAAATGTTAGACATTACATATTAATAAACGAATCAGGATAGTTTAATTAACTCGGTGCAGAGAAACCTTTCAGCTCTTTTTGTCAACAGTTTGAAAAGTCAAGCACTGTAAATAATATGTTGTTAGGCTAGCTTACAGATTAATTCGCAAAGATAATTAATATCAGTAGAAGCAAGCTGTATTAGTTACATACGATGGGGAAACATTATAGAGTTATTCATTACGGGAAAACATTTTCATATGTCTATTAGTGTTAAAGAAAAATATATTTTTGAAAATTCTGTGTATATATATGAGAACACTGACTGACTGACATATCAAACTGCAGCCCAAACCACTGGACCTAGAATCGTGAAAATTTTTGTGTGGTTTCCCGTCAGGTCGTAGGCGAGCACTGAGAAGAGATTTTTCGAAATTCGATCTCTAAGAGGGTGGAAAGGGGTGAAGTGTATTTCCGAAGAAACATCTATAGATATCGAACCCGACGGCCTGTCATCGTGATTTTTACTTTAATAGGACACACATAAAAATACATATTAGCTGATTTAAGGATTTTTCGAAATTCAACATTTCAGGGGGTGAAAAGAATTTAAATATGTTTACAATTAACTATCGATATCTACCGAATACTTCGGGATATAGAGTTGGTGTTCACTTCAGAATGTTGCTTAATAAATACACAAAAAGCAGTTTAATTTTTTTATTTCAATTCACAAGCAGTAAAAAGGGGTCCAAATGTGTTTTTTTATGAATCGTCTGTATCACTGAACACAATTGGATATCGTCGTGATTTTTACTTCATTTGGTTACGTACACAAATTTCTATGATAGGATGCCAAGACGTTTTGTAATTCTTTAACTAAGGGGGTGAAAATACGTAAAATGTGTTTTTGATTATTCCTCCATATCTATCGAACCAATCGAGATATAGAAGTGATCTTTGCTTTGGATTGATGCTTTTGTAAATGTCCCAAATACAAATAAAAATATTTTCCGAATTCGGGCCCAAAGAGGTAAAAAAAATAGTAAAACGTGTTTTCGATTAACAATTGATAAATATCGATCACATTGGTTTTTATATAGCCACGTGATTTTTGTTTAAGATTGATGATTACTCAAATACCTGAAAAGTATTTTCAGGAATTTTTGAAATTCGCCACCCAACGAGGTGAAAAGGAGTGAAAAGTGATGAAATGTATTTTTAATTGATCGTCAATATATCTTGAACCCAAGGGGCTATTTTCGTGTTTTTCATGTCTGACAATAATTATGTAGTCTAAAGTGTGATTCAATGGTTCTTAGAAAATCAGTCTCTTAGGAGGTGAAAATACCTTGAATGTGTTTTACATAAATCCTCGACATCTAACCCGTCGAGATATTTAGTTAATTTTTGTTTCAGATGATGATTACAGAATTCATCGCAAAAGGTTTGAAGATGTTTAGAAATTCAAACTCTCAGTACTGTTCAGGAGTCATGTGTGTGTGTTTTTTTTTGTTTTTTTTTTTTTTTTTTTTTACGAATTATTGATTTTGATTCAACTGAACGGCTACCGTCGTGATTTGCACTTTAATTAGATATATAAAAATGTCAAAGATGTGAAATTAAAATATTTCGAAATTCGACACCCAAAAGGGTGAAAAAATCTGTCTAACCAGTAGAATTATTGAGGCGTTGTTCGCGTCAGAGTGATGCTTTCGTAAGTATTTAAAAAATTATATGTAAGAATTTTACTTTTTAAGATAATTTTATTATTAAAAATAAAACTATGATTGTAAACTTTCAAGGCAGACGATCCGAAAAGCAAGTACGACAAGCGAGAAATAAATTATACAGGAGTTTCACTCTGTAGTAACCTATCGAAGCGTTGTGTTATAGGCTACAACTTGTATGAGCCCAGGACATGAATATTTAATTTTTTTAATTAAATTTGTTTTCATGAGATATTCTTGACGTAGTTGTTTGTAGCTCAAGTCTATATTCCGAGAGGTTCTGGGCTTGAATTCCGTTAAAACCTGTGTGCGAACGTTCAATTCTGACACACAAAAACTGCAAGGCAAATCGAATGAGTGAAATTTGTATTTATAGTTGTTTAAAAGGGTAAAATTGATTATGCAGTTTACTTTCTACTTAGGTTCCTCGACAACATTATCTCACTAATCTCAAGTTTGGGCACCAAATACGTTTCCGTGAAAACTTTCCCCACCAAAACTTTTACTGTGAATACTTTTCAAGTGAATATTTTGAAAATATGTAAATGATGGCACCGTCACCAATGGTTGTGCACAGGGTAAATCAGACGTTTTTCATTCGATTAACCTCTTACGTTTAATATTCTGTAACTACACCACAACGTCAATTTTGCAGTGATATAAATAAGGCCCAAAGTGAAGTCGCTGTTAGTGGCAGGGACTAACTTAAAGACTGCTTTTCGCGTGGACAACTACAGCTACTTATCCTGCTGCAGAGTTAACTCAACTAGAAAAGAGGTTTTACAATTGAAGACCTCGGGTGTAAAAAGTGATAACCAACATATATGTAAATTTTGGCAAACAAGAATTTAATGTTTGAGAAATCAGTGAGAACAAATATTTAATGAAGCTACATTTATTTTATTTTTCTAAGAGCATTTAAACCTTAAACATAAATCTAGAAAACATAAACCTTAAAAAAATCTTCTTGCTTTATGTGT
>PNEQ01030479.1:0-22693 GCA_003012365.1 Medauroidea extradentata | reverse complement strand
CATGCATGTTGTTCTCGTTTGAATAGTAGCATTTACTTACAGTTCAATGAAGTGCGGTACAAAAAGAATAAATTGAGCATCTGATAACTTGATGTTATTTATGTGTAAATAGTAGCAAGGTTACATAACCTAAAGGTAAACATGCATGTTGTTCTCGTTTGAATAGTAGCATTTACTTACAGTTCAATGAAGTGCGGTACAAAAAGAATAAATTGAGCATCTGATAACTTGATGTTATTTATGTGTAAATAGTAGCAATGTTACATAACCTAAAGGTAAACATTCATGTTGTTCTCGTTTGACTAGTAGCATTTACTTACAGTTCATTGAAGTGCGGTACAAAAAGAATAAAATGAGCATATGATGACTTGATGTTATTTATGTGTAAATAGTAGCGAGGTTACATAACCTAAGGGTAAACATGCATGTTGTTCTCGTTTGAATAGTAGCATTTACTTACAGTTCAATGAAGTGCGATACAAAAAGAATAAATTGAGCATCTGATAACTAATCGAAACTACATGTATATTATCAGTGGTCATTCTTTAAATAAATCCATAATTTATGTTTTGTCATTTGTATGCTGTGTTACGATTTCGTCCAAAAGTTTTTTAGCGCATTGTGTGCCTTAATTTGCGAAGAAATCTTAAAATGATAATAATATGGGAACTGGTCCAAAATCATAGAAGGTCAGTTTCATATATTGGCATCCGATGACTGTTATTACTAGTCAAGTTTTAAGTTACCTCACAAGGTGTGCGGAAAACTAAGTACGAAAACGTCAGCACTACATAACAAGTGCAGAAAGACAGTAATTAAAGGTACAGAATGCTGCATATAAGATATAGGATAAGGAAATGAGCGTTTTTACTAATTTTACGGTACTCCTAGTTTATCATGTTGCTTAACCTTTTCCCCAAAGGATATTTTATAATTATGACTTAATTTTAAGAAAAATTGATAGTAGGCATGGCAATCGAGGTTGGAGAAATTGTGGGGTATGGAACAACATTTTGGGCAGGGGTACAGAAAATGATAATGTAGGAGAAATGGCATTTTTAGGGCAGAGGCCGTGAAAATTGTAGGGTAGGAGAACAGTAAATTGTACGGATAGGACTATTAAAAGTAATTATGGAGCAGAAGTACAAAATTTATAGGGTAGCAAAAATAAAAATGTGCAGCAGAGACCAAATAAAACAATAAATGCTCACAACTGTGCTGCCGCACGGTGGTGAGATCACATGTTCCCACCTCTAGAAGACCCTCTTCAAAAATTTCCTGAACCTACCATCCCCCGTTACCATTACCAAGTCAAGTCATCCAGCAAAACATTCCACTCCCTCGCTGACCTCACAAGCATAGGCTGCCTACCCCGCTCCGATATCCTCAACACCCTCTCAATCTTCTGGCTGTTGTTTATTCTCCCTCTATATCCCCCCCGCACCATCATCCCCTTAGTTAGGTGACAATGTAACCCTCCCCATCTTCTCTCTCATTTAAATCCTGTACATCCTATAATTACCTTCCTCTTCTATATCCTACCCCTGTCTTCTCCACCTACCCTTCACCCATCCCGCCTCCCTTATCTGCACCTTTTCCATTTCCTGCACTTCAACTTTCATGTACGGGTCCTACACTGCAGCGGCACATTCCAACATTAGCCGTAAGATTGTGCAGTATGCCTTTTCCTACACCTCATAGCTATCCCCATTCAGTACCCTTCCCAGCAAACCTGAAGCTCTTCTCCCCTTTGTAACCACCCTCTCCACCTGTTTTGTCCACCTAAGGTCACTTTGCAGCATAACCCCTACGTACTTATATTGTGTGGGGTCTTCTATCTCTTGCCCATCCTATATGTATATGACTCTGCTTAACACTATCTTCCTAGTAAACCTGACTAAATTAGTCTTACAAGCATTGATCTTCATCTTGTTTTTCACAGTCCAAAACACAAACCTGTCAATGTCTGCTTTTAAGTTGACCCCACTGTTCACCACTAAGTGTAAAAGACAGTCATCTGCGAACAATCTTATTTTGCCACTAATCCTACTAACCATACCATTCGCGATAATGGTGAAAAGTACCGGGCTGAGCAAACTTCCTGTGGGAATACCTGATGTCACCTTGTTGTTCGCTGTCAATTACACCCCTCCTACGCTCTGCCACCATCTTTGGAGGAAGTCCCCGATCCATTTTATATTTCATTTTGTCTATTTGTCTTACTATTCCAGTTCTCCTTTGCTTCAAACACTGACAAGTACTGAGCCTGCAGCATACCAGCTTTCTCTCTGTCATTTGTCGAAGTTTGCCCATTCATACTTGTCATGTTGGGATTCCTTCCCCTACCCCCTTAACTTTTTCAGATATTAAAAATTATCATGAGATAGAGGTACCGTACAGAATAGTTTAGGGTATATGCCTAAGCACAAAATTGTACAGTAGTGGCACAGGAAACGCGAGGAAGAAATATTTAAAATTATGGGGTGGAGGTAAACAAAATTATATGGTAGGTACACTGGATATGTTAAACAAGGATATTAAATATCATGGAGCAGATGTACAGTAAATTGTAGGGTAGGACACAGTTGTTGGTTAGGGGTACAGTAAACTAGGGTAGGGTACAATTGGATAGATGCACAGAAAGATAATTGTTGGGTAGGGGCACTAAAAATGCAGGTGCAGGGTCATGGCAGAGGTACAGAATCTTTTAGGATAATCACAAAACATTGTGGGGCAGTGTTAGGTGCTCTCAGAACTGTGGGGGAGGGGCATTAAAAATCATGGAGCAGTAAAGGGGGAATTAGTAGAAATTTTAGGGCAGAAGCACTATTTGTAGGTCAGATGCACTGGCTATTGTAGGGTAGTCTCTGGTGAATGTAGGGCAGAGGGACTTGAACATTTAGGGCAGAGGCGCTGAAAATTATGTTGCAGAGGCACTACAAATTGTAGGCCTAGGGCTTGGATACTAAAAATCATCGGACAGGGGAAATAAACACAGTAGGCTAAAAATAGATCTAACCTCTTTTTAGCAGACATTTGAGCCGAACTAACAAACCCACACGACTGAAACATTAAATTTAATAAATTAATAAGTCCCTCCTATTGCTCGTCAGCAGCAGCATTTGTATAGGCTTATGTTTTAACAACTTCTGCCTAACTTCGCCTAATATGAAAATAATTAGTTTGAACAATCTTACTAATATGCGCGAATAGAGATTTTTATTATTTATACACATTATAACGTCCTTAGTTGTAATAGTCTCCACCACTTACAATATTATTACGTAACGATGCATGCTACACAAGTCGCAAAGCCAAGCACTAACGTATTTTCTCACTACGTGTATTAAATTCATTCGTCTCCGACGATATAAGTTTACGTGAGAAGTCCTGCAGCAGGCATGTTTGATATTATTTATGTCTAAACGAAAGTATTTGTATTTTTAACGTAATTACAAATATACGTCGGGACGCCAAATGGAGTTTTCAAAGTCAAACATTCAAAACAAACATTTGTTTGGAACCAGCGCTATCTGTGACATCACAACTAATGGTGTCCATTATCACGGCATGTCTTTAAGCATTCACACAGGTACTGTATAAAGTTTGTGGTGTGGGAGGGGTGGGATTATGGGTTCGTATCTTGTGCAAGTCTTTGCGATGGGACATGACATAACGTCATACGAGCATATTGCGTGCGCTCTTTTCACTGAGCTAAGACAATTTATAGTTCACTGTTATTGAGTACGCTAACTGTTAAATGCCTTCATCACATATTTTATCCAGAGTTACTGTTTACATTACATAATTTCACGCGGGCAAAGCCGCTGCCGAGCAGCTACTTTATAGAGAAATAAAGATGTATTAAAAACAAGATGTTCTGCAATTAAAGTACGCTCAGCGAAGTTGACTGGTTAAATCTGTTTGAATTTGTTGTTTTAAAGATATACAGTGAATATGGTAAAACCATCAATAAATACGTAATTAAAAGTTAGTTACTCTTTTCTATAGTACACACGGGCGAAGCTGAAAAGGTACTGCTAGTGCACCTATATTTGCGGAAATACTGCTGCCATATGCAGTCTTTGTATTTCAAAGAACGTTTGTTTAGATTTTTTAAATTGCATTTTACTATGACACATCGTGAAATTTTACAGAAAAATTATTACTTCTGAAATTCACATACGTTGGTGTAATCACTGCTGCCAGGAGTGTTCTATGTAGAAATAAACATTTTTTTTCAGTGAATGTGTAAGGGTGTGACCAAACGCCTCCCACGTTGTCATACCAGGTTCCATTCCCGGTTGGGCTAATCATGAGTTATCTCTCGCATTTGGGAAGTGTCACAACGTTGCATGAAGTTATGATGTCGCAATCCCGCGGCGTCGGTTGTGTCGCAGAAAGAAGGTCAGTGGGTGCTGGTTAATCAACAAGTCACCAAAAAGAGGCGCATTGCGGCAACAGAGGTGATCAAGGAATCCGATGACTTGAGGTGTTAAGTTGGTCGTAACACTAGCCCAACACCCTTGCAAACTCCTGGATTCAACAGGGATTGCACCGCTCCTGGCCATATCTGGTAGCCAATCAAATGGGAGGATTTCGACGGTCTGGTGGAGTTGCGAAGAATGGTATAGGCATCGAGCTAGCTACCGGGGAGATGGAGAAGAGAGTTGACGAGTGAGTTTTCTGCTCCGGCGGCGACCGCACCTAGGGACGCTGGTTCGAGTCTGTGTGCGGCCCTCTGGATAGAGAACTAACTTCAACGGCGGCACGAGCGGCAAGTCTCCTGTTGGTTTAGGGAAGGAAAGCGATCCTTTACCCATCTCCTGTCTCGCCTTATCCTAACCCTTCCACTCGCCTATATTTATATATTACTCTTTTACTTTGTATCTTCTATATCTAATTAACTCCGCTACATTTCATATCCAGCTTATTTATCTTCCCCTTCCTGGCTGAACTCTGTAAAATTTGTGGAGGCGCATTCGGCCCCGAACCTCCGCTGCAATTGAGGCAACCCCCGTCCACCACGTTATATTTCTTACATTAACCTATCCCTCAATAGCTCTCGTTCCCAGGAGATCTAGACGTAGCAGTAGATATTAGAAATAGTAGTAGCATAGACTTGAGTGCTGTGTTATTTCTGTTACAAATTTTGTACACAAAACTTCCCTGACAAAAAATTATTAATTTAATTAATGGCAAAATATTTAGCTAACATTTAAAGATTTAAGTGATTTTCTTGTAGTTAATCCAAGACCTTGTTTTCTACACTAATTACAGATTATAACGGTCAGTTGAATACCTGCTCAGATATACAGTAAAATACTGACACAGGCAGACCAATCACTAGACAACATTTGCATCAGTTACAGACATCACAGGATAATGAAACTACCAATATTTTATCCAACATTGAAAAACAAACAGTATAACACACCCAAACATTTAAAATATTACAGAAAACACTTCAATTGACATAGGCCCATACGGACAAGTCTCAATGGCAGAAAACAAATCACCATACCAGTTAGTCATCCAAAACCTATATAAGTAGGTAAATTTAGTGGAAACACGGGTGAAAACATTGAAGAATTTTTGGACACATACAACGAATCTTGCGAAGATAAACAATGGGACGAAACTCAAAAAATTAAGAGACAGGAAGTTCACTTACAAGGTACAGCAAAACACGCATATCACAACCTCGTTACATTCACCACACAAGATGAATTAACACGGATTTACTTGCAGGAAAAATTAATTACCACTCTCTCCACATACAAAGAAAACAAACTCAATTTCAGACAACAGCTCTGCAGTAGAAAACAAGGTACAGACGAGGCCGCGGGGATACCTCGCAGACAAGACAGGCAATAAACATAAGAGAACAAGAAATCACGGAAATGTTGTGAGGACCCCTTCTGCCATTAACAGCAGATAAATTAAGAGTAATGAAAAACACTGCTCTAACAGAAATGAGACATAACATAAAACACATAGAAGAAGCACAATTTAGGTACAAACAAAACATATGTAAATTGCAAAAAGTATACAAAGAAAAATCGGAAAGTCAAAAAATAGAAAATCTAAAATTAGAAATATTTAAATTCACCACATAAGTTCAGAATCATGAGCTACAACAAACAAACAACAAATATCAATACATCTCAGCAAACAACATGCAGATAGACACTCACACTGTAACAAAACAGAATTCCGTGCATGACACCAGTCTTCACAGTACCACCATTTCCATTTGCAAACATGTAAATACCTTTTTGCATCAATCCAATCCAACGAACCCTTTATGGCACAACAGAATCAGATGTCTCGTAAAACAGTATCAAGATAAAAAAAACGAGTTTCACAAGATGCAAATATCTCCCCTTAATCCTGCTATACACAACACAAAGAGGGAGATACTAAGGCACCACAGAGAAACCCTCTTATGCACAGCTAGCTAAAGGAAACTGTATACCAGATATTAGAGATGATGGCTTATCGCGGAAAAACTTGACTATTTGCTAGGCTTCATCATACGTTCATCTTATCAAAAGATTACTGGCTTTTCCTTGTACGTGGAGCTACTGCCCTATTTGACTGAGCCAATAAGAATGCCACTATTTTAATATTTAATGCATGTTATTGGTATGCAGACAGCTACGTTGTGTCAGTGTTTTCAAGGCTATGTTGACACAAAACATTTTCGCGATATACCATCATCTCTACAGATAATAAATGTTTATAAATTCTATCAATTCAACACATGGGTAGGCAGGTACAGGCGAAAATTATAAACATATATATTTCACAAAGAAACCAGAGTTTAATATCAATAGGAGAACCCACACAACTAAATATTATAGTCAGTTAACAAGAAACAGTTTCCTCAGAAAATACAAAATACAGAAACAAACAAAAATTTCTACAAAACAGGACACAAACCGAATTATAAGGTAAAATAAATATATATGATACCTCCAGTAAAGGAAATTGGTGGAGAACCCCTGGTACAGCCAGAACGATCACTGCGAACAGGAAACAGTAAAATTTTAAAAAACAAACACAAGCTCATAAATTATGGACCTAGATACCAATTTTTCGAAAAATGTGCACTATGTCTGTATGAAGGTCACTTTTCAGAGAATTGTCCCGTGTTTCAAAATATATATTAAGTGGAAGACAGATATTACAGAAATATTTAAAAATTTAAAATAAAACATTCAGTTGTAAGGGTAGATAGGAAATATGAAGTGAGAGAGAAATCCCATAAACACCATTTTGACTTTAGTAAGAATACATCAGGCAATGAAAACAAATCTCAGTCACCAAGGGGATACACAGAAAACCAAACATACAAAACATTGTGACCACAACGAAACGAGATCAAAATTATGTCTATTACATCTGAAATTATGGACTCACCAAAAATAGTTATTACCAATGGAAATAAAAATTATTCGCACTATTAGATACAGAATGCCGCAAGTAATGTGTAGCTCACACCATCGTTCCCCTAGAAAAAAAATTATACTACTGAACCAATAATTTAAAACAATAGCAGCAACAACTGAATTACTTTCACCAACATATCATCCAACACTAACATTTCAAATGGAAGTCCATTCTTACACTCATGAGGTAATGGTAATATAACATTTACAGTCAGATATCATGATATGATGTGATATAATAAAAAAAACTGTTAGTACCAGACATTCATGCAAGCGTAGCGACAATTAGGCGTAAGCACGATAAAATAATAACAGTATCTTAAGCAAAAAAATAAGAGGAAAATTTTTATTAAATGTAATAGAAAAATATTTAATGTTAGAACCAGATAAAAATGGCACACCACTCCAATACATTAATCTATGTCTCACCGCACAGCAAAAATTAGAAATGAAAAAATGCTAAAAAAAAATAATAAAACGACAGATTCGCATTTAAATTAACAGAATTTACAGAAACAAATATTTTGAAATGCAAGTATAACTAAATTCGGATATGCCAATACACTCTAGACCATACCGGTTGCGGGGTAGATTGAGGCTATCCAGTTTCACTGTGATTAACATTCAGTAAATTTTAACTAATGATGTTCTTTTATTACCTTCCCATATGGTTCGGCAGACAGCCACGGATGCCCAACTCAGTTATGTCAAGCCTATGTGATACTTCGATTATCATTTCATTCCCTATTATTTCACTTTATCCTTACAAGTTCACAAATTCATGCAATTTAGAACTTTCAACATAATTTGAATTTATCGTGATAATCCTGTTTGAGTAATTTGTAGTACATGATTTTTTTACCTATAACAAACCAAAATACAGGCACTAAAAACCTAACATCTGTATCCTTACACTAGTTTCATGATTTTTCTTTTAACGTTGATATTTTTCTGTCATATTTCTATTTTTCCCTCGTGAACAGTTAAAAACGTTCTGAATTTACCTAAAAAATCCCTTGCTTGATCTCAAAATTTTAAGATTTTTTTCCGAAAATACTAAAGTATTTCTTTAAATGTTGATTCTTAGCTACCTATATCGTACCAGAACTTCTCATGGTCGGAATTTGAGCCTAGATCCATAGCCTTAGTTCAGGCATCCGTCATACTGGACCAGCACCTATATCGCCAAACTTCTGAAACTTTTCAATCAGAAAAATTAAAATAAAAAAATGTTAACATTTCCACAAGTTCCCAAAATGTCCCAAATGTGCTAAAATTATTAACAACATCTAGCAAAATTGCTACAATTGCCAAACAGTTCCAATTGGAAAACTAAGGGAAACAACCTGCAAAAACAAAAATGTATTAAATAACAGAAGGAAAAAAGTATTTCAGTACAAAATAAAAAGTAATTTTTTTAACAATCCGAAAATAGTAGATAATCGCAAAAATAATGTTTAAACTGTTAATAATTTCCGCCATGCCGTGTGGGTGTCTCATCTATTCATGTCTTTAACAATTAATTTTTTATGATTCTGGAGGCTGCCATTTTCCATTACGATAATTTATTAGCTGGCGACCGACATATTTTTATTTATTCGGTTATTTTACGAATTACCCACTATATTCGCCGCCAAAAGAGCTTTGGTTTATGGACTAGTCGATCCTCTCTCAGTGGCTAGGTAGGGTGGTTATTCAAAATTACAAGTACATTTTTTTAAAATTGAAACTTGGCAGTAATTACCGTATGCGTTTAAAAGTAATTAATTTAGTTGTTTAATTGTAATTGTGCCAACATGTTTATGAAAATTTATGTTAAATATTAACAACATTTTTTTTCTCTGTCGGCATGGTTTCGTCATTTATGGCGTAAGAATGAGTTACAAAATGAGGATTAATTATGGAAGTTATTGTAAAGTCTTATATGTAAGATATATATGAACTAAAATTAAACAGTCTTATGCATAAACAGACCAAGCGCCAATTATAATCTTAATATATATAATTAAGTGTCCTGATTGACACATTCACTCACTCACCTACTCACTCACTCACTCACTCACTCACTCACTCACTCACCAACGCACAGCCCAAACAGCTGGACCTAGAACATGAAAATTTTAGGGAAGCTTCCCCTAGCCCCGTAGGCACCCATTAAGAATGGATTTTTCTATGTTCGATAGTTAAGAGGGTGGAAAGGGGTGATATATGTTTTTAAAGAATCCCTGATAATTCATTAACCGGGAAAGCTATCATAATTGTTTTAACTTCAAAACATTTCCCAAACAAATCCACACTTGCGAGATTTTCGGTTTTGCGAAACCAAAAATTAAGGGGGTGAAAATATGTAAAATGTGTTTTTCATTAATCCGTGATCTATCCTAAACCATTTCGGAGAGTGAAGTGACCTTCTTTATCCTTAAAATTATGCTTGAATAAATAACTAAAATGTGCTTTAAGAATTTTTCGAAAATCGTCCTTAAAAGAAAGAAAATCATACGTGTTTTTAATTAATACCACTTATCTCATAAACCAGTGAAAATATTGAAATTGTTTCTGCTTTAAAACAAATATAACGTATGTATCAAAAAATTAATTTTAGGAATTTTTGAAATTCGTCCCTGAAAGATATTAAAAAATTTAATGTGTTTTCAAATAATCATCTGCACCGCTTACACCTGTTTAGATATCGAGATGATTTTTTGATAAGAATGAATCTGATATAAATATCTACAAATCAAATACAGGATTTTATGAAATTCGAAAATTAAGGATGTGAAAAGCAGTAAAATGTTATAGTCTTCCAAAAATGAAAATAATCATGGATAAATAATTCAACAGTTGTTTCTTTTTGAAAACCTACTCATAAATAAAACATCTTTGGCCTATAGTCTGTACATTTGAAATAATTATCGCGGCCTGTCTTTAAGCATTCATTCAGGCATTGTATAAAGTTTGTAATGTGGGAGGGGTGGGGTTACGGGTTCGTATCCCGTGCAAGACTTTGCGATGGGAATAACTATGACATCATGCGAGCATATTGCGTGCGCTCTTTACACTGAGCTAAGACAATTTATAGTTCACTGATATTAATTACGCTAGCTGTTAAATGCCACATCACATATTTTATCCAGATTTACTGTTTACATTACATGATTTCATTCGGGCAAAGTCGCAGCCAGCAGCCATTTTTATAGAGAAATAAATATGAATCAGAAACT
This sequence comes from Medauroidea extradentata, assembly GCA_003012365.1. Lineage (NCBI taxonomy): Eukaryota > Metazoa > Arthropoda > Insecta > Phasmatodea > Phasmatidae > Medauroidea > Medauroidea extradentata. The sequence goes on along the minus strand of PNEQ01030479.1, from coordinate 12,018 downwards.
AAAATGTTCTGTAATTAAATTATGCTTAGCAAAGTGTACTGGATAAAGCTGTTGGTATTTGTTGTTTTAAAACTATACAGAGAATATTGTAACACCATCAATTAATACGTAATTAAAAGTTACTCTTTTCTAAAGTACACGCGGGTGAAGCCTCAAAGGGAAATCTAGTTTACGTATATTTTTTTTTTACTTTAAAGCAGTTTTACAAAAAGTATTTTAATTTTATACGCTTTAGTTATGAATACTGACTTTATAGGACTAAAATACTTTTTCGAGAACTGTTTTAAATCTGACAAACATGTGGCATGTTTTAGCGATAGCAAAATATTGACACTTGGTCTGTTTATGAATAACACAATCCCATTTAGGGCTAAAAGTGAGGTCTATGTATTTTGCGTGGCTTTGAAGTAACCACGGATGGACAGGAAAGCTGATTTCAGAAATAACAGCGCGTGTCGATGATATCATTTACGTCAAATGCCCCGCATATTTATTGACATTCTCCAAATAGTGTTGGCAGACATTTAATTAATTAAGTGTACAACAAGAAAATCCGTGATTAGATTATAAATATGAATTCAGAATTGTACATCACAAAACACAAATCTCTATACATAAAAGGAAGTGCCCCACTCACTGACTGACTGACTCATTCATTCATCATCAACGCCCAGCCCAAACCACTGGATCTAGAAACGTGAAATTTTAAGGGAAGATTCCCCTTGTGGCGTAGGCGCGCACTAAGAAAGGAAATTTTGAAATTCGGCTATTAAGGTGGTGAAACGGGGTGAAATGTATTTTTTGCAAATATTTGATATTTCTCGAACCCGACGGGCTATCGTCGTCTTATTCACTTCATTAGGTCACAAATACAAATGTCTAGAAATAAATTTCAGGATTTTTCGAAATTTTTATATTAAGGAGGTGAAAAGCCGTTTAATTCGTTTACAGTAAATCCTCTCTTCCTCTTAAACCACCTGATATATCGAAGTGATTTTTTCTTTAAAATGAAGGTTACGCAAATACGTAAAAAGTAATTTCAGGATTTTTCAAAATTCGTCCTTGAAAGCCTACAAAAAATAAAACGTGTTTAAGAATAATCTTTCGTAACACCTGAAATAGTTCAAAATTTGTTTCCTTTTTATTTCTTGCTTATAGTTAAACCTCTTTGGACTATAGCCTGTACACGCGAAATAACTCTCATGGCCTGTCTTGAATAATTTGTAGTTAAGTCTGTGGAGTTGCCGGTGGGGGGGGGGATATGTTATATATATATATATATATATATATATATATATATATATATATATATATATATATATATGTTATGTTGGTTTGTGTACGCTTCAAAAACTCAAAAAGTTCTGCAACGATCGAGCTGAAATTTTAGCATTATATATAATCCGCATCAAGGATTGTTTTTATCTAATTTGCGACCGCGGAAAAAAAAGCTAGGAAAACACTCGCTGACAACCCAGGTATTGTATAAAGTTTGGGGTGTGGGAGGGGTGGGGTTACGGGTTCGTATCCCGTGCAAGACTTTGCGATGGGAATTACATGCCATCATACAAGTGTATTGCGCGCGGTCTTTACAGTGTTATTGAGTACGCTAGCTGTTCAATGCCGAGCAGCTGTTTTGCGGTGGAAGCCGCAACCGGGCAGCTGTTTTGCAGTGGAAGCCGCAGCCGGGCAGCTGTTTTATAGAGAAATAAAGATTAATTTAAAAAAGAAGTTCTGCAATTAAAGTACGCTTAGCGCAGTGGACTGGACAAATCTGTTTGTATTTGATGTTTTAAAGATAAACAGTGAATATAGTATAATATAGAATATAGTATCACCAAAAGTTAGTTACTCTTTTCTATAGTACACGCGGGCGAAGCCGCAACGGGACAGCTAGTTTTATATAATTAGGAGTTCGGCATGGCCGATTCACGGACAGGAGCAGTGAATCGTCTCTCGCTTTGCTTCAAATTATTCACATATTCTTCACCTACAATCTTTGTTTGTATTTGTTTTCTTTATTCCTAGATGCCCTAATATACTCCACCAATGAGAATTTGAAGATATATCAAATATAATGACAAAGACAAAAAATCTTAAATGCCTAAAAATAAAGTGAAAAAAAAAATTAGTCCATTAGTAACATAATTAGCTTACTTAAACTTATCTTTTTATAGTCAAACGCTATAATTCTATCTTTTTAGAGCAGCCTGTGTCGGCGGAAGGAAAGCCAACAGCACTCTTAGTTCGAGAACAAACAAACACGGCTCAACGTTTACCACAAAGTACGATAACCGGTGATAAGTTTAGTGTTACGTCATCGTATTACAGGTACCACGTAGGTAAATATGCAGGTTATGTCACCATCTGACCACTTAGGTCCTGACCGGATGTGCACAGTCGATTGTAAAATTGTATTCAGCCTGCCGCACTAAACACATGTTTAGTTTTGATTTATATAAATTATAATACGATCGGCACTGTAACAGGTGGCTCTTAAAGTGAACCATTGATCAAACAAACATTAACTGTATGTAGTGGAACTGTAAATGCTGCAACCTAACAGTTTATTCTGTAATAAATACATATTATCAATTAAATAACTAAAAAAATAATCATATTATAATGGTTTCTGATGAAGTTACATGAAAGACGTTATGTTATTAAAGCATAACAGTTTGCCGTTCTATACTGTATACAGAACTTTTATATAGGCAGTTATTTCGTTCAGGAACTAACTTCACCCAATTAGTATTTGTTTGAACCACTAAAATTTGCTGAAGGCGAGAAAGGGGTACCTAAGGAATAAATAAGTCTGCATTACATATAAACCAATATCCTACTTTTATTAGCAAGGCAATCTTTGTTTAGCTGAAATGCGTGGCAAGGTATTGTAATCTCAACTTCTAGGTATAACAAAATTGTAACAAGTATATTATGTAAACATAAACACGTCGTTTGTGGATTAAGTTGCATCGAAACCAACAAAGCAAGTATGGGGAGACTTCTAATTCTATGTGGAATGGTCACAATTATATACGGCTTTTATTTTATCAACTCTTATTTCAATATAACATTCTAAAAAAATAAATAACTAAATTCGAAATCAATTTTCGTATAATGTACGTAAACACCTTAAGGTACACACGTAATAAAATAGCATGCAAAACAAAATTGTTTCTGTAGCATTAGCACTTATGTGTAATTGTTTTATTAATACACTGTTTACTACTATTCTCTTTTGTGAAAATATTTCAGTATAAACAAGTGTCATTTATAAAACGGGACATTTTCTTAAATTACAAAAGCAAATTTTAAAGACAGATGAATATATTCCTCTCACATTAAAATGCTGAACACATTAAAAAATACTAACCTTAATATTTCCTAAATTTTCACTTCCTGTGCATACTCTACCTTTGTGGTTGAACTATTACGAAATATTATATTCCAGAGCTTAATATCGACTAAGAAACTTTTCTGAATGACGTATCCAGCAGTGCGAGTTTTATATATTCTACGCAAATGACGCGGAGATTGTTTTAACAACTTTCTTCCATTACAGTGATTGCGCACTTGTAATAATGACCTGTGCAATAGCTTTTACTGTTAATATAGATATCGGGCATTCACGGTTATTGTCTTCATGTTCTAGACTTCTGGCTTGAAGCTGCTTTTAAATTTATTAAACAGTAAAATTGATTTGAAATTACACGGATATTTCTTGGGTTATTTAAGTGTTTTATGAGTGATTAAAACTGCATTGGTTGAAATCAACTAATTTCAAAAATTGAATTCAGACCACCAAAATCATACATTTATAAAACACACAGTTATTGTTATACATTTGTAAAGTATTTAAAAAAAAATATTGAACACATTATATCATGCGACCTAAATCATAGTTGTAGTGTAATTTCACAGATCCAATGACTTTATTTAACTGTATACACAACCCTTCTGTAAAAACGTCAATGATGTTGCCATATAACGATATGTTAAACAGTAACGTTAATTGCCAAATACGTTTATACATTTTGAAACTCAGCAGTGTTTTCAGTTAATGTAATTACTTTATTATATACTCCATGTGTCATACTGTGTGACGTATATTTTCATTAATTTATTTATTATATTAGCACCGCAATCCCTACTATTTGTATGTTTGTTCTGAGGTATTTTTTTCTTAATACTTTTTTTATGCAGTTATTTAAGCCAGATTGGTAATTGAGTCAAGCGAGTGTTTTGTATGAGGAATGTTAACGAAGATAGGACCTGATGGTGTAGCCGTGGACAATATGTGAAGGCATGTGAGAGCATTAGGAGATGTGCGGTAGGTGTAGCTATAAATATTAACGCTTGTATGGACATACAAAGAATAGCAGCTAATGTGGGCAACTAGGAGACCTGTAGTTAGACATTACCCATAGTGTACCCTGAAACAGTCTCACTACAGCTTTAATACTATCAGCATTAAACTGAACTAGCTGGTCAAAATTCGAATTTATTTTGGAAGAAATATTACATGACAGATATTACAGTAAGGCTTGCTGGTGCACATTATATTTTAAAGCATGAAATAATTTGATCGCATTAAGTTGTATGATTGAATATGAAGTCAACGTCAGTAAATAATTAAATATTTAAAATTTGGTTGCACGTAATTCTTCCTGGCACCGACTATTCTACTTAAGTTAACACTTTGTAGTGCAGTCGTGAAGTAATTACAGTAAACTTCTAGTGAATACGTAGTTGCTTAGCATTAGTTCGTGTTAGTAGTCATATGTTCAAACAAACATACATGCCTCATGCTACACACACACTACTGCATTTTCTGCAAGGGTATCCTGTTTCATCAGTGAAAGGTAGTTAACTAAATTGAATGAGATGGGTCTAGGCTAACAATGTTTTATTTATCTTACTAAACAAATATATTTTACGATACCGTCATTGTTAAAACGCAATCATGTAATTTAAATTTTATTAGTTATATGAATAATTGTACATGTAAAATAATTGTGTACACTTTCACTTTAATATTTAGTTAAACAACCTTAAAGTAGAGAAATTTATCAACTCATATCATTCAAATTTCAAGTTTTTAGCGTAAATTGTATCTGAATCTGCAGTTATTAAACTAAAAACGTATTCACCAAACACTCAATATTTTAAAGTTTATTTAAAAATTAAATATGCATCTTTTTTGGCAACGGCAGGAATATTGATGTATAGATAGTAATGTGTGTATACACAAATTGTTATCACTTGGTTTGTGTCGTAAGTTACATTTGTACGGACGCATAATTTTGAGTGCGTAAGTTTCTGTTATATGGTTGATTAAAATGTAGTAAAAATCCCTCCTAAAATTGTATGCGAATAGTTGCCGTGAATTTACATACAGAATTAAAATTATTTTATAATACGTTGATGGTAATATTTAACAACAATGCAAACTGTTAAGAACAATTTTTAAACCGTTGTTTATTAAAAAGATTTTAATACCGAAATAAAGTAAATTTTACCGTTGTTATCTACACCAAGAAGTATAATTAAAAACAAAATGCAGAATGTCAAAATATATATGAACTTACAGGATATATTTAAGATGTAAACGCTGGTGTAGATATCACAAAACAAACCAAGGAATTAAGTTAGCGGCATAAGATTGCCATTAAAATAGGATTTAGCCTATTTCTAAGCCGCTTTAAGCAAATTCCGAATTAAAATTAATTAATTTATTTACAAAACGGTGACAAAAATGGTGAAACAGTTTGTAGTTGATGTCAACAAATTATTATTTAATGCACAAGTAGCAAGTCGAACCTGAACTGCACATTATGGCCTGAGGTTAACACGATGAATAACAAACTCCATTGTCGAAGATCAAATTTTCTGGTACATGAACGTTTTCTAACTGCGCAATTAAATAGCAAATGAGCATTGAGGGAATAAAACAATCGCATAAGGTATAATTTTTTATACCTTGCGCTTGTTAATATAGATGTGAATACATTTATCTATTTTTTACCAACGGTTTATATAATGCACGATTGTAATTGGAGAATAATGATTCAGAATAGGTACTGTTTTTCTTTCTAAAATTGTAATTGGCATTTTTACTGTAGCACATCATGAAAATGTACAAAAATACACATTCACAATAAAACACATCAATATTGGTGGGATATTGCTGCGACGTACAAGCTTTGCGATCCAGTTGACTGTTTATTTCAAATTTTTAAATTGTGTTTTGGCATCGGCAGGTTGTAAAATTATAAAGAAAAATATTAGTTCTAAGAGACATCTACATGTTTGTGTAATCACTGCTGATGCATTCATTCTAGATGTTTCAGTGGACTATTTACTATGAAATATATATTTTTTTACTTTCTTACATTTTAAAACAATAGAAAAAAAATGTATTAGTGCTAAAATTCATCTATATTTGCGAAATTACTGCTGCCATATGCATTCTTTGTATTTAAAAGAATGTTTATTTAGAACTTTTACGTTGCATTTTCACTATGGCACATCGTGAACAGAACATTTACAGAAAAATTATTAGTTGTGAAATTCACATACGTTTGTGGAATCACTGATGCCAGGAGAGATCTGTATAGAACTAAACAATTTTTTTTTCAGTGATGGAGTAAGGGTCAGACCAAACGCCACCCACGTTGTCAAACCAGATTCCATTCCGTGTTGGGCTAATCATGAGTTTTCTCTCGCATTTGGGAAATGTCACAACATTGCATGAAGTTACGGTGTCGCAATCCCGCGGCGTCGGTGGCGACGCAGAATGGTCAGTGGTCGCTGAGTAATCAACAAGTCATCAAAAATACGGATATCGGCAACAGAGGTGTCCAAGGAAACCCATGACTTGAGGAGTTATATGGGTCTTAACACTTACCCAACACCTTGCAAACTCCTGGATTCAAGAGGGATTGCTCCGCCCCTGGGCATAGCTGTTGGCTAATCATATGGGAGGATTTTGACGGCCTGGTGGGGGTGCGATGAATGGTACAGACATCCAGCTAGCTACCGGGTAGTTGGAGAAGAGAGTTGGCGAGTGAGTTTTCTGCTCCGGCGGCGACCGCACCTAGGGACTCTGGGTTCGAGTCTGAGTGCGACCATCTAGCTAGAGCTCTACCTTCAACGGCGGCTCGAGCGGCGAGTCTCATTTTTGTTTAGGGAAGGAGAGCTATCTTTTGCCCAACTTCCTGTCTCGCCTTATCCTAACCCTTCTACTCGCCTATATTTCTATATTAGTGTTTTACTTTGTATCTTCAATATCTAACAAACTCCGTTAGATTTCATATCCAGTGAGACATGGATGTTTTCCATAGCCGCCCAGCACCTCTAGTACCATTTAGCAGAACTTGGAAAGACCTAGTCCAATGTTTAATTCAAGTCAACCTAATATGCATTGCCACTATCCGAAACTCAATAAGTGAATCTGTGTTCTTTTCCTTCGTTTACTCATTTGTTTGTATCAGTTAACAGTAAATTTTAAGAGGAAAGTGATGCCTTCTTATTTTTGCAAACTTTTCCTTCTATTCTGGGAGAATTTATTGCAGAGGGGAATCGAGAGAAGATGTGTTCAATTTTGAATAATATTTGTATTAAGTACATTTTTCTATCCTGATATTTATTAAAGGGAGCACCTGAATGAATCAGACACCTACGTTCATGTAAATCACGTTCCCGAGAATATCCCAACACTAGAATCAACGTATTTTACTTGAGTGACTTTTGAAACACCAGCAATATTAAGTGATTTGTTGTGATTTACTAATTTAATTTGTTGAAACTACTCCGTCCGAAATAAGTAACACACTTGGTAATCAACGAATATTCACATATTTTAGTTTGTATTGCACATGAACAAATATACTCTCAAGATAACGCGCGTTCCCAAGTCGCTCTCCCCGAGGCAATCTGGGTTCAATTCTCGGCAGTGTCGATCAGATTTCCGTAAATGGGGAATTTTCACCAGACGATTCTTTCAGTCAGCGGGTTTTCTCGGGGATCTCAATTTCCTCCCGTCCAACTTTCTTGCGCTGTTATATTCCACGTCTTAGCACTTAGTGCTAAATATACAAGCTATAAGTGCTGATCAGAATCTCTTCCCTTCACTTCAAATAGCACTAGCATCGCAGCGTTTTCTACATGGACGACGATCTCTAACCCTGGCCTGATACATCTGGAGAACTCATACTATCGATGATTTGTGCGACATGTTAAGTAGTCACCTAACACCCTAGCCCTGACAACGACCATGGCCCTCATAAGTTGGCAAGTACAAAATAGAACGGATTTACTTAAACCGTCGACAACTTCAAAATTGTGTAAATGATCACAGGCCATGACTGCTATATGTAAAGCAATTTTATGCAGGTAGACTTATAATTAAATTTGTCTGCTTTATGTGTTACATTTATTGTTATGGATTCGATGTGGAACATATCACAGTCTTTGACTTATTTAGGACTACACATTTGGGATAAGAATATGTGTTAACTAGTTTTATTTTAAAACTTATTTAACTATTGTCAACATACAATTTTTATGAAAGTCTATGTAAGATTTTAAAGGTAAGCAGTCTTGTCCATGTGGCACAATTCTTCAGTTTAAAAACCGATTAATTTTGAATTCTTGTTAGGCCTACTCTGATGAAATTGCAATTTAGTACGAATGACTCAACATAGATTTTTGTGTTTCATGTAATCTCACAGTCGAAGAGGCTGTACGTTGACATTGAAACGTGTTTTTTTTACTTCACAGCTGACAGTTTCGTTAATTGAATTCGGTGTTGCTGAGTGTGGAGAGTGTGAATGTGGAGTCCAATGTGACAGCTATTTACACTAGTGTAGGATATGTAGTAATGCTGACTGCTAACGGACAATATAATTTTTGTTCAATTGCTGCAGTACATGAGTTCTATTGACGGTTTCCTAGAAAGATAATTCTTGATCGAGTAGTGTTTTCTAAATGAACTGAAGGAATTTTGGTCTTCCTTTAGAAGCACGGTTTTCAGGGCTAGTAAGAACGATATGATGTAGTATGAAGCAGCTCTGGGATGAAGAAGTGGGATAAACGGGAAATCCCCGAGAAAATCGCCGAGCAATGTCATTGTCAGGTACGATTTCATCAAGAACTGAACAGACTGCCGTATTGAAATACGAGTTTCCTAGCTGCTGCTCAAAGTGTTTTCTGAAGTTACCGGTCTGCATATATAACCTAAAATTGGTTTTCTTCTGCAATGAACTTACAAAAAATATCCTGTGCAAGCAAGGGACGAAAATTAGAATGTAGGTGACAGTAAGTGCTCACGTGTGTTATGTGACAAATTTGTTGATGTCATTTTTGTAAAAGTACGGCTACATTACTCGTATAGCAAGGATAACTATTGGCAAAAAAAGTACTGGACAAATTTATAACAATTAATATTTTAGACCTAATTCAAAATACGAAAATATTTACTGTAAGTTCATATCTAACCACTAATCCTTGCACAATTGACTCAGTATTTAGAACAGATCATTAGTATTGATTTTTTAAGAATAGTACTATTAAAACATGTTGCTCGTGTGTGTTCGTATAACGGCGTCTTATTTCGTTTCGAAACTTCATTGAACTTTCTGTTACCAAGTGCTCAGAAGGTTCTGCACATGCTGAATGATTATTTTTCTATTGTGTGTTTCTAAAATTTCACTGCCGTGTATGTATGGTTAAGTTACTAAATAGTATAGTAATCTTTATGTCACGTAAAAAATAAATTTTTAATATACGTTTGCATTATAACGTAAATTTGCTTCTTGTTTCAGTGTAGCTATAGTAACACGTTAAACAATAACGAAATCTTCAATGGATTCAAAATAAAGTAATAAATTATGGAACCTAGGAAAACTGTAAAATTAAATGTTTTAACTATTGGAAGGAAACATTAAAAATACAGAACAATATATTTTGTTAGTTTAGTTTGCAAGATTGCAAAGCAATGTAAACTGTTGTTTGTTTGACATGCAGTAAAAAACATAGATTGAAAATGTGTTGTAGGAATTAGGAAGAATAAAAACATAAAACCCGATTTAAAATATTTGTATGGTTATTCACCGTCTGTAAAATAAGAATTTGAACAGGTTATGGACTCAGGTGCGGTGTTCAAGATTTAAATGTTCTGAATAGTTTATTTCTTCTGATAAAACAGCAACGTGATGTACTTTATATGTCTATGGCTTCTGACGACTTTGTACAGGTAGAAAACTAGTCGGTAATACAAATTTTAGTATTTGGAAATTAAAAGTCGTAGTATTGGTGATGTCTACAGTGTCATAAGCGTGGAAGATGCGGCAAAGAATAAGGACTGGGAGAAGAAGGATGCCAAGGCACAAAGGTTGGCACATTGTCTCAACTATTGACAGAAGCAACATTTAGTTCATAATGTCTTTCAATGTTACCAATGGAATTTTTCAGAAACTGTGTTCCATTTACGAACGAGACAGTAACCACAACAAAAAATCTTTGCTTCAATAATTTTTAATTTCAAAATTGATTGTGTTGCATTAGGTCTCTCTGAGCTTCAAAGTATAGCCGTAAAATTAAAAGCTGTCATGACAACGGTAGGAAAGATATTGTCCTCATTGCCGAGTGGTTAACAAGTTTCCCTAACTGCCTGGGATTCCATTCCCAAGTTCGATCAAACCTTGACAAACCTCGTTGCCAAATTATTGGTAAAGAGGAACGTAGTCAGCCCGGTAGTACATGTGACAATGTTGCATTTAGAACAGTAAATAAGGTTATTGTGTGCTATAGGTGAAATAACAAAGGTCGTATTTTAAGAAACCATGTTTTCAAACCAAAACCATGTAATATTTGTAAAAAGGATAATCATACCGAAAAAAAAAAAAAAACAGTTTCTTTAGGAAGAAAGGTAAAAGAACTGTCTTACATGAAAACTTTAAGTTTGCTTTTCTGACAGCATCTACCAATGAAAGCCATGAAGGAACCTGGTTTCTTGATTCTGGGTGTACGTCACAAATGGCTTACACTAGTAATCATATGTTGAATATCTGTAACATTAATTCTGAAATAAAAACTTCAAAGATAAATGAAAACCTCTTTGCTAAACTTAGGAGTGACACAGAATACAAAGAATGTATACTTAAGGATGTGTTGTACGTTCCAAGCTTGACCAAAAATTTGATGTCTGTGAACAAAATTACTTACTGAAAGTGGAGAAAGAGTTGAAATTGTTGTAGACAAAGTGAAAATTTGTAAGGGAAACACTAAAATTGTGGGTCTAAAAGATACCAATGGACTGTATAACAATAGGCTTACATGCTGCGAAAAAAAACATTTTTGTGTAAAAGAAAGTAACTGACACCATATTATAGCATAAAAAACTAGGTCACCTAAGTTTTGAAAACATGTAGAAACTGTGTGATTTGCCTTCTGGACTGGCAAATCTTTTGTTTGGTCTTAAAATTGTCTTTGAAACTTGTCTAACATGAAAACGAACGAGGAGAAACCTCTGGAGGAGATAGAGCAAGACCTCTAGAAATTGTTTATACTGGTGTTTGCAGACCTATTGACACTACCTGGAATGGTTACAATTATTTTGTTAAGTTTCTAGCTGACTTTACGCACTTTTTTTAAATAGCTATTCTGATCAAAAACAAATCAGATGTCTGCAAAGCCATGCAACGTTATGTAGCCTAAGTAGAAACAAATTAGAATTTTAAGATGCACAAGCTTAGGTGCGATATGGGTGGAGAGTACAGATGTAAATAATTTCAAGAATGGCGTCCAGAAAGGCTTATTTAAGACTTACGGGGACTGGTAGTAAACTTGAAGATAGCTCTCCGTGCCACGTGTTCGAGTAGGCTAAGAGGCGTGGCTAAGGGCCGGGGGCGCGGTTCATCACAGTGACGTGTCTAGAGGAAGTCGCAGTGGTGGGGGTGCGAGCCATCTGCCTTGTCCTTCCCCTATCTCATTGTAAGCCAATCTCCCTGAGAG